>CAIGRK010317771.1:0-14485 GCA_903798315.1 Fraxinus greggii | reverse complement strand
TAAACTGCGAGAACATAGTTGATGGATAAATGAAAGGACAAATTCTGGGTGGACTCCTTAACCTTTCATAAGTTTTATATTCCTAACCTATTTAAAATTGTGAATCTGGATCTCTACGTGACAAAAATCGTCAATATAAACTTTAAAATTGCATATGACTCGTGTAATTTAAAGTTGGATGTTAAGTGATTTGACAGTTTTACCTTCCAACTTCAAGTTGTACAAAATTTTAACGTTAACATTGAATATTTCTATCGTGGAATGACATAAATTTACATATAAATAAGTTGACAATCCAAGAATCCACAACCACACTTATTGAAAGGTTAGTGAGCCCTTCCCAATTTTTCTTAGATAAAAATAGTGGATTGTGGGACATTGATTCCTAATTTGTAGATCACATATATTGCTAAGGCTCACCCTATGATAGACCTACAAATTGGTTGTGGCAAAAATTCTCATATCTTATGTTCCCAACAAAAATGAAAAAGAAAAAGAACTACATATTCAATGATCAAAATATAAAAACATGGACATATGTTTGGTAGTGTTTAAAAAGTATTTAGAAAGTGACATATACTTTTTGAAAAAATAAAATTTAATATGTTCAAAAAAGTACGTCTAAAAAAATTAAATTAATAATAATTAAGCTCTCTTGTGAATTCCTTCTTTATATATCTATGTTTGAATATTTCTCGACACGTAAACTTGAATATGTAAGAGAGTGCCACCGTGCTTTTAAGTGCTTCTAAGTTACGGGTCCTATAAAATGTCCGAATAATATATGTACAATAAACGTGAAATTTTACGAAATTCGTAAATAAAATTTAAAGTTCGTACAAAATTGAATCTTTATATATTTAACATTCAGGGTGTGTTTGAGCCACATTATTTTGGAATAATGTAATTTAGAATAGTAGATTGATGNATATTTCTCGACACGTAAACTTGAATATGTAAGAGAGTGCCACCGTGCTTTTAAGTGCTTCTAAGTTACGGGTCCTATAAAATGTCCGAATAATATATGTACAATAAACGTGAAATTTTACGAAATTCGTAAATAAAATTTAAAGTTCGTACAAAATTGAATCTTTATATATTTAACATTCAGGGTGTGTTTGAGCCACATTATTTTGGAATAATGTAATTTAGAATAGTAGATTGATGGAGAATGTGTGTTTGAAAAAGAAGGAAAAGTTATTAATGTGATGAAAAATATTATTTTAGTCAAGAATGTGTGGTTGAAAATAAGTAGAAGAATGAAAATGAAAATTTTAATGTGTACCATATGGCGGCTCAAAAATAAAAATTATACAAAAAAAATCTCCACGTGCACATTAGGGTACTTTTTGACCTTACCACGTCGTACCACTGTTTTTTCATGTCATCATCGATTATCTCGTTCACCCAACCCACCCCGCACTCCCACCTTAAACAATAAACACACCCTCTACGAATCATACGCTATTTCAACGCTCAGACTCCATTAACATTCAACACGCTAAACAAGACTCCATTTCATGATACAAGCAGCAGCAGCTGGACCGTGGTCTGTGCACAAACATATATATACTCGAAATGAATAAGCCGCCAAAACAAGTAATTTTAACCTTAATAAATCAAAAGATTTGTCTCTTTTTAATTCAACAAAATGGATAAGAACAAGGATTTACCGTCTTCTTCACAAACTGGGAATGATCAGTTAAAGTATAAGGGTGTTAGGAAGCGAAAGTGGGGGAAATACGTATCGGAAATAAGGCTTCCCAATAGCCGGGAAAGGATTTGGTTAGGGTCCTACGACACGGCTGAGAAGGCGGCCAAGGCGTTCGACGCCGCCCTGTTCTGCCTCCGAGGCTGCCACGCTAAGTTTAATTTCCCAGATGATCCGCCAAACATTGCCGGCGGACAATCACTCACGCCGGCGGAAATACAAGTTGTTGCTCAACAGTATGCTAATAACAGCAGCAGTAGCAATACTCAGCAGCCACCAACAGGTACTTTTGTAACTTGTTAGAGACGGTATAAATTCATTTACATTAGTTTTGTCTTTAGATTCACCTTTTTATCAAATTTAGAAGGGTAAGTTATTTGACACAAAGACAAATTACTCGTTTACTTTATTTAAATTTTATCTTGGGCAGAATTAGAGGATGCATCGCCGTCATCGAACTCGGAGGGTGCCAGAACAATGGACTCGATCGATTGGTCATTCTTGGACATGTTAGATACAAATGATGCTGGTAATGTTACAGATTTTGGCTTATTTCCTGAGCCAGATGAAATGTACATTCCACCAAATTTTGCATTCAAAGACGATGACAACAATGAAGGCGACCATGGCAATGAAGATGACGGGGGGAACTTTTCTCAATCATCTTTTGATCTATGGAACTTCTAATAAGAAACTGAAGGACTATATATACATATAAATAATGAGAATAATAAACCATGTTTGGCTTCACTTAAAACCACCTTTTGAGTAATATCAACCGAAATAAGCCTCTTCTTTGCAGAAGAAGCAAGGACAAACATGCTTTTTAGTTGGCTCCTCGATGATTTTTACATCATTTCGGTTTTCCATTCTGTATCTTTTTTTGTCGAGAGGTTACTTTTGATTGTCGAGGGACAAACTACTTAGTATTTCTAGGAAATATTAGTGCGTAGTACTAAATGTCGTGTCCAGTATTGTACGATCTACTTAGTGATAGAATAAGTATTATATTTTGTACTTGCTATATATCAATATAGAATAAGTATTATATTTTTCTAGGAAATACACGTTTGAATATTTCAAATTATCTAAGGAATGTTTGGACAGTAAGAGAATAGAATTACATATTGACATAGTTGGCATGAGTGCATGACCAACATTGTAAAAGCGTATCATCTAAAAATCTAAGCTTCTAAAAAAAAAAAAATCATTTATTTGCATGCATGTGGAAACAAATCGTGCAGATGATATTTATTTTCCCACAAAAATTGAGATTTTAGAATTTTTATAAATTATGTGTAAACACGAAATTCAAATACAATATTAAATGATAATTTCATCTAAAATTTTAAACTATACAAATATTACTATTTAAGCGAGAAAGTGAAAATCGAATCGAGAATACATCTGTCCAAGAGTAACCTAGCCCCCGTTTGGCCCCCTTTTATGTCTCTTTAATTTAATTTTTAACCAGTTTTCAACCCAACCTTTTAGACAACAGCGAGAGCTATGTCTGCACCCTATCTAATCACTTGGCAGAGGATATCAATATCTAATGGATAAAGCTGTTTGTACAGCTTTAAAAGCTGTACAATGTACAGCTCTCTCACATGGTGTGGATCCCGCTATCGCGGGCCCCACCCCTCATGTGAGAGGACTGTAAGGTAAACTGTACAAAAATGCTGTACATGTAGCAAAATTCATAGCTAATAGACCGTTGCACAATATAAAGACATTACCACCTACCACTTTCCCAATCAAATTACAAAATTACCCCCCCCCAATGCGTAGCCCCCGTTTTGGCACCTAATGTTTGTAGGGGTATTATGGTCTTTTAATCCTCTAATGTAAAAATTTTCATTGATTATTATTGACCACCAATTCCACACGTCAACTGCAATGTCGTTGGAATGGACACATGAGGCTCGCATGTGGTTAAAAAATGTGGCAAATAATGAATTTTAATGGAATTTAAAGGGGGTCAAACTGGGGCTAAAACTCCTCTACCTTCGAGATCAAATTTCATTACAATTTGTGATAGATTTCTTTATCAGTCACGGTTGTTAAAAGTATCGACAACGGATTTTTCATATGAAAATTTTCGTCGTTCATGCTCTTTTGTCAACATAAATTTGGCAAAATGAAAATTGCCCCCCTTGGTCCTTTTTTGTAGTGGGTACTAAAATAAGCAAACTTATTTCCTAGGAGGAAGCCAGGTTTGGACAGACCCTTTAACCTTAACAAGTCATTTCCGTCCAAATATATGAATTGTTTTATTCTAACAAAAGCAATAGTCGTAATACACGCGTGTGCTTCAACTACCACCATATAACAGGCTTTATTTAAAAAAACTATATTCCTACCACATGTTAAACTCGTTTATGTGTACTACAGCTTAGTGGGTTCGTTGACTTTAATCTAAGAGGGTGTTTGATGGGTATTAAAATTAGATTTTTAGTGGATTGCGATAGAAGTTTTTGAAATGTGTGGTTGAAAAAAAAGTGGGACCCATGAAAGATGTGATTAATATTGATTGTTTGACTTTAACTTAGATTAAAATCAAAGTTTAATCCAGCCCAAACATAACCTAAAAAAGGACATAACTGGCTATAGCGTGGGTTCAAGGACGTAGATAGAGGACAGTCGTAAACAAAAAGACCTAACTGGCTATATGATCGATTCAGGGCGTCGATAGGAGCAGTCTTGCACTTTAGCTCAGAACAGTTCAAGTCTAATAAGTTTTTATGCATGAAAGAATAATTTTTTATAAAAATTTTACTTCTATGAGGTTTAATGGAGCTATTGACTTCATTTCGCATTTCACGCCTTGCAAAATACTTCATGGAAATTAAAAATAGGCCAAAGAATTGGTTTCACACTACATGTTTTATTGTATTTAAATAATTTTTTTAATTTTTGACTTGTGATAGTCCTGAGACAAAAATAGAAGGGCAGTCAAACCTCAAACTACCAATTTTTTGGAAGTAAAAAAGTGGGAAAACGACCATGTAAATTAGCCACCGCGGTTATCATGGCTACCGGCCAACGACCCTGTAATCCATGGTAAGTTTATTCTTAGTTGAAGACATAAGAGGCTAGGACAACTTTTTTGATTTGACAATCATAGGTTATATTAAGTTGAAAAGTAAAACTGATTTAATTCGTACCTCAAAAAGTGAGATAATTTAAGCCTCATTTGGCCCTTATTTCGTAACAAAGTATTTTTTAAAAAAAAAAATATATGTGATTAAAAAAGAAGAATCTTTTTTAAAATTATGTATTATATTATTTTACTGAAAAATATGTGACTGATAAGAATAAAGAAAAAAAATGAATTATAATTTTAATGAAGCCAAACATGAGTTAAAGTAATTTCAGAGGTTTTAGGCAGGAAACATGTTGAGGTAGAGATATTCAGTAGATCGAGTTGAGCCGCTAGGCTTGATCATTATCAAGCTCAGTTCGATCCATGCGAGTCACGCTCACGCTTGCATATGTGCAAGTCGAGAGCGAGCTGGCTCACCTTTTCCAAATTACTTTTTTTTTTTTCAAAAAAATAAAAATTAACATTTTTATCCTAAAGTATAATAATGATGTAAATTTGTAATAAAATTCTATTTTGTCAAAAAAAAAAAATCCTGCTGTTTGGGACCAACTACATGATTTAAATTGTACACAAATGAATATTTTGTATACAGATTTTTTGTATAAAAAATGTAATAAATACAATTTAAAAAAGAATAAAGAAACAAAATATACTTAAAATACTACATTAATAGTCCGGAATGGCACATCTGAAAAGATGCCGGAAGACCACTTTCACATTCTTGAAGCAACGGTGTATAAAAACTTGTGCTTTTATTCAGATGTTAATATTGACCAAGTCACGTAATGTTTCTCGATCTAACATATGATTTATCATAATAGAGCACGCATCTATAAGTGTTTATGATGTTGTGAGTGCTATAAACAAGTCCGAAGCTAGTCAATACCGATATTTATATCTTTGTGCATCTCATTATTGAAGTAAAGAATAGAAGTCGATATATAATAATATCCCGTCCCATGTAGGTTCTACAAGTATATGAGTTTCATATAATATTTTGAAGTCAAGAAAAGTTAAATCTATATAGTTTGAAAAACTATCACCACATGAGAAACTTAAAATATCAACAATCAAAGATGAACTTATGAAAGGAAACATTAATCCTGAGAGGGTTGCTCAATTGGTCAAACCCCGAGTTTGCTCTCCAATGACCACCAGTTCGAGTCCCTTCAAGGCCACTGAGGTGAGTATCCGGCTGTAAACTTCAGGGTCCCGTGGAATTAATCGAGATGCGCGCAGTTGGTCCGAACATCCACGGTTATTTAAAAAAAAAAAATTATGAAAAGAAACAATTATGAAATGCAAATGCAAATAGCATGTAATGCATGGATTATAGTGCTAAAGAGAGTAGTGTTAGACTTGGTTATGAAGTATACAATTTTATCATTCTTCCACGTGGCAGGGATATATGTGTTTGAAAGGTAAAATTTAAATAGTTTTGAATTAATTGAAAGCAATGTTTAGCCTCACGGAATTTGAAACGGGGATCAACATTGAAGCTAAAAAATAATAATATGTACGAGTCGAAAAATATTTTTTGAAAGTATTTTTTTATCGCGACACATACTTGAGATAACAGATAATCCTTGCCTCTGTACAATAAGAAGGCTAAAGAAATATTAAATAACGAGAGTATAACAAAATTCAAACGTGAGAAACAAGATTCACAATGCATAGAAGAAATTTATAACTCATATTCAAAATTTATGTGAAAAAATTGAACTTTATAAATATTTTTTTGGAGAATATGAAAAAATATTATGGTTAAAGTGATTATGACTCCATACTTTCGATTTTGTATTCTCAATTTACCTAAGCCCCCGTTTGAGTTTTATTTTCTAAAAATTTATTTTTTTTTCAAATTCATTTCAACATCACCTTTTTTAATAAAATATTTTGCATGTAAATAAAAAATTTTTTCCAACTATTTAATCACACATTCCCCAAAAATCACCATTACAATTTTTTTCCCCCACAAAAAAAGGCTCAAATATAGCCTAAATGATATATTTCTATGTGTAAGCAGCTGATTGTATCAAATAAAGTAAAGAGTTAACATAACAGCAATATTCAAACACTCTTCCAGAACTAGAAAAAAAATTAATTGCAACAGATACCCTCAAATACAAATGTTAAGTTGTTAACCATACATGCAGTACATGATAATCTAAATATTTTATTAAAATCGGTTAAAAATTGTGCAATCATGACGATAAGCTTCATTTGATGCAATGTGTTTAATAGCAAATAGTTTTTTTTTTTTTTTTATAAGATTTCAATTTTCATCCTCATGGTATAATGCTATCAAATATACATACCAATTACCGACGCCGTAACACAACTGACATTTTCGTTAGATCTTTGAAAACTTGGTAAATCAGTGTGTGTGCGCGCGCGCGTGCATTACATAAAATATGCATTAAAACAATGCAATAACAAATATAGAAATAGAGACTAGACGATAAGAGTTGTACGAGGTTTTCACTATTATGACTCGCTCGGGACTCGAGTCGAGCCAGCTCGACTAGTTTATGGGACAAGCCGATGAGCGAATCCCCCACTTAACACTCCTACGTTGAAGTAACCTACGTTTTATAATGATAGGGCTTTGCGATGAATGATGCTTTTTAAAATTCTGTTTTATTTTGTTGCAAGCATGAGTGATGTGCTTCATTTATCCCGATAAAGTAGATTATTTAATGTGCCATATTCACCACCCGGACTTCTTTATCCTTTCATCAACATTAGGTGTCTAACCTTTCCTCGACACCATTTCTTGACAATAATGTACTTTGACATTATATGTCCGTGTACCCCCAAACTTAGAGATCTCATGGTAATCGCATCAACAAGCTTCAAGAAGTATAAAATTCACTAAATGAGTTTCGTAATAGAAGACACGTTCTTTTATCATTGTGATTGTGCGCTAATAATGGGATAATTATAGTTGCGATCCCAAACCTTTTAAATCTTTGCGCTTTTACCTTAGTCTTTTATTTTTCAAGGTCCCAAACCTTTAAATTGTGTGCAACTAAAGGGCAAATGGATGGAATCCTTACAAAAGTCCGTTAATTGACCAAGGAATTTATCTTTGACAATATTCTGACCAATTTAAAAAAAAAAAAAAACATTAGCAACTTTACATTTTCTCACATTAAACAATTAAAACAATTAAATAAATAAAAAATTTAGAAAACATCATCTTCCACCCTCTTTCCTTCTCCCACCCGATCCAAACCCCATCCCTACCCCCAAAAACCAAATTCAGTGCCACTCATCCTAGCGTTGTCGTTGCCTATCGCCACTTCTAAACCCACATTCACCACTACCTAAGCTACAATTTTCTTCCTCGACCCTTCTTCCTTTTTCACCGTCTTCTCCCACCAAATCAAACTAAAATCGAAACCAAATGAGAATCGAAATTGAACCCAAAGAAATTAGTTAAGATTAGAGGAAAGGTAATTGATTTTTCGTCAATAGCAGCAATGCTCATATTTGGCCTAAAAGACGACAATGAACAATAAGGAATACATGACAGTGTTGGTTTGGTGTGTGATGATCCTAAAATTAGGCATGACCCCAAGCACCAGGACCCGAGGAGTGATATTGCCCTTTCCACCAAAAACCTCACAAACTCCTCGGTCATGGTACCTCGGGACTGTTCCTCATCAGTCAAGCCTTGGCCTCACATACAACGAACTTGGTCCATTAGGACTCTCCGATAAGTAGGGGCAGAGACAGTACCCGACGAACCGGTGCAGCTGCTCATGCTAACTCCACCAGAAATAAATGGATTATGAAACTTTGAAGAATGACATTAAATATTTATAAATGCACAAACTTTACACAACAGATCGTGTAGCTAATATGGCATAGTGCTAATTTTGCATGAAAGATGCAAGGGTACGATTCTAGGAACCTACACTTTTTTTTTTAGCTACCAAATTGCTCAAAGAAATTTTTTTATAACACATTTGCAACAGGTGAGATTCGAACTAGTAATCAGCGTGTGACAATGAAATGCTTGACCGGTAAGGAAATTGAAGAATTATAGCAACAAATGTCACAAGAAAATATATATACGGTTTTATCAAAGTAATATAGTATTTATTTAAAAGTTATTTTTGTAAACTAAAATTCAACATTACAATGACCTAGCAGTTGAACGGTTGACCCAGTGATTTGTACAATCAACGATCGAGTCGGGTATGATAACAATGCGTAATATATATTTTTGTTGTTAGATTTTATCAATTTATTTTGTAAAATTTAAATTTTGACAATATAAATACTATTCTTTATTTTTTTAAGAGCTCGAAAAACACTTTTTTTAAGGTAAAAAATAGTTCTAAAAATGATTGTTTTAAAAGCTTTGTATGTTTAATCATACTTTACGTATAAGTTTCATTTTATCTTGTTTAAATTCATTAAAACTTGAAACTTAATCATACGTATATGATTCAAAAAAATTATTTTTTCTTGTTATTTTGGATTATATTTTCATTGTATATGACTTTTAGTTTATACTGAAGAAATTTTTTAATATTATTTAATTATATATTAATAAATAATCTCGTTATTGCGATCGTTAACAACCAACGACTGCCCTAGCTTGCTCAACTTCCTGCATCACCCCTGGCGATAAGATATGGCTTATCCAGTTCCAAAGATGTTAAGTCTCGCTGTTTCTATTCCACGCAGATAAGACTTTATCACAAGAATTCTATTTTTATTCAAACACATCAATGGAACAATTCTCATCAAGCTGCAACTTCTAAGCATGGCAGGACTCTTAGGGATTTGAGTAACTTAATTCTACCAGAAATGTCCTACCTACCTCTATAAATACAACACATCAATTCATTATCTAGGTACACTTACATATAATTATCAGCATATATTTTTTTGCATAAATTCTCTATCTAACTTAAGTGTCAGAGGGGCAACGAGAAAACACCTTAACGCATTTGTTTTAGGTACCGAAAGATTCTGTTCTTGCTTATTCTCACTCCTCAACTTTGGAAATCAACGAGTACAATTTTTTGTAGCATCATTGGCGCCATCTGTGGGAAGTCCTACCAAAAGTCATGGTTAATACGTGTTCAGGTCTTCCTCCAGCAAGCTCATCCATTCCAAATCATCCTCCTGCTGAAGACCATTTAGCCCCCCAAGAAAAATCATCATAAATACTAATGTCCCAACCAGCAGTTGTAACTACCAAAGTTTTTGAGGAGCTCCACCAACAAGTTGCTACGCTAACTCAGTTGTTGAGTCAAAGAAATCTGCATCTAATACCAGCATCACAGGGGCGGTTTTATGGCAGATGCTAGAGCTCGAACTCCTCGTACCGTTCCGAGTACCGGTGATGCCAGAACTACATGTGTACCTTGAACTACCTCAGGCACGAGATCAGTTACTATTGACTCCACTGAACTCGTCGGGATCATCCAGGACCGAATTACAGTTGGCATGTTTTGGAATACTCAAGGCTCAACATGTTTCACTCCTAACACCCCGTTCACTCTAGATATAATGTTTATAACCCTTACCTGACAAATTCAAGTATCCCTGCATGAAAGAATACGATAGGACTACATACCAGATCAATCATCTCAACGTATATACAGACATCATGAATTTACAAGTGGCACCATATCCGTTGATATGCAAAGATTTTCCACAAACTTTAACTAACACTGCTAGGGATTGATTCTCTACCCTAGAGCCCAATTCCATCACTTCCTTCTCTAATTTGGTCGACAAGTTTTCTGCCTTTTTTGCAAGTAGCAAGTGCATCAAGAAAACAACAATTTCCCTCATGCAACTTCATCAAGGACCGAATGAAAGCCTATGTAACTTCATGACTAGGTTCAATAAGGAAAGACTTCAGATACCCGACCTTCATACCACAGCAACAATCTCCGTCCTCACATATGCCATAAGATGCGAGGCGTT
This sequence comes from Fraxinus greggii, assembly GCA_903798315.1. Classification (NCBI taxonomy): domain Eukaryota; kingdom Viridiplantae; phylum Streptophyta; class Magnoliopsida; order Lamiales; family Oleaceae; genus Fraxinus; species Fraxinus greggii. Next base: position 3,713 of record CAIGRK010317771.1, on the reverse strand, counting down.
TAAAATGTCTCTGTCAAAAACCTCGTCGAAGTCAGTGAGCAAGCTCCTCACCCCAGTGAAAGGTACATTAATATGGATGAGACATTGAACCCGAGAAGAATTCCTCATCCTACCTCGGACCCGAACACAAAAGACAACATGATTCTAATCCCCGTCCGGAAGTTCCCAGGAATAAGTAGAGACATGAAACGCCATCGACATCATTCACCCAACTGAATACTTTAGGTCCAACATTCTGATGGAGATCAAGGATATGAATGAGCATGAATGGCCTTCAAGGATACAGTCCCCTCTTAATACTTGAGATAAGAGAAAGTATTGTGATATTATAGGGATCATGGGCATACTACGAAGAACTGGAGAGCGAAATATTGATGAACTAATCTGAAGGGGATTCTTAAGTGCATACATCCGCCATGACAAATGCCCGAGGAACGATCATTATAAGGGAAAAGTTCTGGAAGGAAGGGGGAATGACAAGGCCACAACAGGAACCATTAACATATTAGTCGGGAATATAACATCAGAATGAGACTCGAACAAGGAACGTAAACAGTACATTGGGCAGTATACCCCAACTTTAAAGCAAGTTCATGTTAACCTTGAAGACATCACATTTGGATCACAAGACTTGGAGTGCTTATCACATCCTCACGATGATGCCTCTGTCATATCAGCCATCATAGCTAATTTTGAGGTAAAGAGGATTCTGATTGACAACGGAAGCACATCCAACATACTTTCTCATGAGGTATACACTAGGATGGGGATTTCGACCGAACAACTCAAAGCAGTTAAAACCCCACTTCAAGGATTTGGAGGCGGTACCATCATTCTAGAGGGTATCGTCAATCTTTCCCTTACTTTGGGATCGAATCAGAATCAAGTGACAAAAATTACAACATTTAAGGTAGTTCATGCTTCGATGTCTTACAATGTCATTCTGGGAAAGCCATTGCTCAACAAAATCAAAGCTATTGTTTCCACTTTCCACCTTGCTATGAAGTTTCCTGCAAGTAATGGTGTAGGGGTTGTAAGTGGAGACCAGTCAGCTGCTAGACAGTGCTATATCACTAGTGTTCAGAGAATAAGTGCGAACATCATGCAAATCTCATCACCCGAACCCAAGTCTGACCAGAGAGGAAGATTGCTCCTATGGAGGAGTTGGTAGAGCTCGAGCTCGATCACGGTGAGAAAGTGACGATTGGTCAAAATCTTGATGTCACTCTTATGGAACTTGCTCTTGCCTTGGTAGTGACAACACGAAAATTGAGACAATATTTTTAATCTCATCGAATTGTGATGCTCACGAATCAACGACTCAGCACATACTTCAAAAGCCCGACGTGTTTGGTAGAATATTGAAGTGTGCTATTGAACTCGGTGAATTTGACATAGATTTCAAGCTCGACCCTCTATCAAGGTAAGACATTGGCTAACTTCATAGCAAAACTCACCTCAAGAACTCGAGGGCTAGGAGATAACCCGAACACTTCCACTAGGACACATGAGAGATATTTGTAGATGGAGCATCCAACTCATCGAGGTCAGGTGCATGAGTCATATTCACTAGCCTAGACAAACACATAGAAATACAATGTGCACTCTGATTTAAATTTGAAGTACAAACAACGAGAATGAGTATGAGGCAATTATCATTGCTCTAGAGCTTGGTTTCCTCAGCTTCGTCCCTGGCCACTCCCACTTCATCTCGAGCTCGTCGCAGACCGACCTTAAGCTCAGAATTTTTCCTCTATCGTTGAAAAGCCTCAGTCTCAAGATCAGATATATGTTGGTCCCGATGATTGATTTCTTCCTTGAGCGAGGCCACCTTTCCTTCTCCTTTCAAAGCTAGGGCTCAAGCTACAGTCAAGGCCTTCAAACAACATAACAAAAGTAAGTGGTTAGGTGTTTAACTCAACAAAAAATTCAAATGATAAATACAAAATATCGTGCTCGACGTTACCTTCAGCGTGAGAGCCTCGATCTCCTTCATACCCTCATTAATGATGTGCTCTTCTTCTTGAAATTTCTCGAGGAGTTCAGGCACGAGCATGCACTTCCCAACTTCTGTAGTCGTCGAGGATGGGAAGATAGAGATGTCATCTTCGAGGTTGACAACCACTAGCTTACCCCGAGGAGTGCCAACTCGAGGGTTTTGAATACACGGTGCCTCGTCTTGCATGGTAGGAGTTTCAACTGCGACCCCAAATGTCTTTCTAGGGCCCATCCTCAATAGCTCATGAGTCATTTCATGAGGCCTTTTCTTTCCCTTCTTCCTGACTTGTTTAGTCGAGGCATTTTTTGGTTTTTGTTGTACTACACGGCAGAGGTCGAAAGGATTGAACACCATCTCGAATGCTACAATAAAAATCATACAAGTCATATGAACGAGGAGCTTAAGGGTCGAGCATTGAAAATAAAAAAATAAGATTAAAAAGTTCCTATCTTCGATGCCCTTCACATTAGCAAAGCCGAGGACATCGTCCTCGATGAGATCATCAATTTATGTGCTAATGGCTCAAGCTTGGCCATGCTCTGCCTATCCCTTTTCTAACACTTTAAAATATGTTTGGCCCTCGTTAAAATACTTAGTGTTCAGGACATTCCACCGAGAACTGAAAGGATGATCAGGATCATAGAGACGAATAAAAAAATATTTGGACTTCCATCCCTTAATGGAGCTCGACATTTTAGATACTTTGAACTCACCTTGGGAAGACAAGTAGACAAAACAGTTAAAGTCCAGGAGAGTCTTCAGTTCGAAGACTATCTTGAGCAAATTTAACCTCAAGACTATAGACAAATATCTACAAGTTATAAAAAAATACATGAGCAGCCTCCATCCTTTTGGAACAAGCTACCTGGGTACATACCGTACTTGACTAGGAACTTAATAAAAAAAGGTGGAGAGGCCACTTAAGCCCTGCGTTTAAAGCCTCCATAAAACAACTATCTCTCCTTCTCAAGCACTAGTTATTCTATCCTTGGGTCTTGGAAGTCGGACGTCACATGCCGGCATAATTCCAAACTCTCGGGCTATCCCTACGATCTCATGCTCTTTATATCTACTACGTAGATCGGGAAATGAAATGGCAGGATAGCTATCTATGGGGATTGCGAAAGGTATGAGAGAGTGACCTTTGTCGTTGTGCGATGAACCCGAGCTTGAGGAACTACTAGTGCTAGACACTTTTGAAAAAATAAAAACTTAAATTACCCTTACATTAAGCCTAAACCCGAGTTGATACAAGGAATATTTGGAGAGTGAAAAGTGACAAATGAGGTAGGGTAGAGGGTACTTATATGATTCTGGAGAAAGCCAGAGGTTCCTCAATCCTAGCTTTCAAACCCCTACCACGTGGCAACTATCCGTATAAGGAAATCATTACCTCGAATATCGAGGCCACATGTCACTCTCTTTGAGCAATCCATATTGACTCATCACTCCCGGTTATATTTCAAAGGCTGATCAATCATATTTTCAAGGCTGCCGAAAAGTCCTATTTCGAAGATTTATTAATCATATATCAAGGGCTGATCAATTCTATTTCAAGGCTGTGTAATCATATTTCGAAGGCTGATAATTCCTATGCCCAACCCATTCCAGTAGTTGGAACATGCATTTCACCCCAGAGTCTCGTACATCGAGCGTGAGCCTCTGACATGGATGCACGAGGGCCACTGATGATCCTAAAATTAGGCATGACCCC
>CAIGRK010317719.1:0-16340 GCA_903798315.1 Fraxinus greggii | reverse complement strand
AAAAATGATTTTTTATGTAACAAATTTTTTTTTCGTTTTTTTTTTTTTTACTATTTGGCAATGAAAACAAATTTTATAACCAATTGTGGAAAAAATTATCACTTTAATGAACAATTTCCATGTAAAACAAAGCCAAACGAACATAAAAAAATCCAAAATTTCAATATTTTTCATATGGAAAATTATACTAATCAAATACAATTAATTGACAATTCTCAGGAAAACAATTCTAGGCAATTCAATTCCCGAAATTCATTTTATTTCCATCCAAATTACACTATTGCAATCAAACGGACCCTAATAATAATGTATTACCTAGAAATCTTTCTGAAACTGCTAACTAAGCCCTTGTTTGGAGTGGATTTAAATTAGAATTTTAATAAATTTTGATAAAATTGATGAAATGTGTGATTGAAAAGTTGAAGGTCTCATAAAATGTGTGATTAAAATTAATTGTTGACATTTATTTAAATTAAAATATGAATTTTAAATTCTACCAAACGGGGGCTAAATCAACAAACAGGCTAATGTTTAGACCACTAATTCTATAATACACTGCAACGTTTAATTGATTTGAAAAATTATACCGGGGAAACACAAGATGGAGGCATTCTAGTAGTGTTTAAATCAGCACTCAGTAATTCTAATGCTCATTCTGTATCATTTGCAATGTATTTTGAGTACAATTTACATTTTGGTTGATATTCTGAATGACATTTCATGACATGACAATCAATTTTGTCATTGATTTCTCCAACACCTAATTAAATCATTGACTTCGATTTTTACACCTAATGAAATGTCATCCAAGAGGTACACATTGAATGTACAAATATATTGATATCATTTTTAAGAATCAGTGGTCTAAATAATATTTTATTGTTGATTTAGTAAGAAGAGAGATGCTACACATACACGCCCCCTCACAAGAAGGGGGCCCACGATTATTTTATTGGCCGTGGGGCCCCCAGACCACAAGATGAAAGAAAGTTCGTAACATTATTTTAAGCACTATTACTATTGTTTATATTAACATGTGAAAGGAAATTGACGAGGGAAGTATACATTAATTAAACTTGAGATAAGCGTAATTCTTGAAAACTTTCATAGATTTTAACGAACGTGAATTATCCTAAGTCATGCATGTTTGGTAACCTTAAAAAACTTACTTATTTATAAATAAGTTTGCAATTAAACAAATAAGATTGACTAGTACGAATTGAGATTGACTAGTACGAATTGAGATCTGATGTTCAATCTTTGTTGTCTAATTTGATATCCTCCCAACTAATAATTACCTCGTTTTATTTAAATTAACACGTCATCTCAAATTTACCCACATTAACTTTACAACGAACGCACCAAATTGACATGTTAATTTAAAATGACATGTCAATTATTAATATGGTGAACAATAAATTGGACATTAATATTGGATAACAAATGTCAACCCGATTGGTACTGATCTACAGCAGCCGAACTGCGAGTTTATTCTCGTAAAAGTGTCCAGCTACACAAAAAACACGGATGCATTGATAACGCAGCTGAACTCATCGATAATGGATACAATTCTTTGGCCTTTTCTTCCTCGCGGGCGGAGAAAAAATCTCGTCTTCTAGTGAACAATCTTACCTCTGATCAAAATGCCAAACTCACAATTCCTACCACCTTATGCATGGTATAAGGAAACCATACCCAATCACGTTCACCACTTAGATTCCTTGCAAAAGTCGAGAATATTCGGAAATTCGCCGTCGTGAAGGATGGGTTGTGTTCAGGCTAAGGGGGCAGTGTACAGCCCAACAAAGGGTCTAGATAAATTGAAACACGACAATGGATACGTTCAAGGACGTGACGCCAAGAAACGGGATCCCAACAAGGCGTCTCGGCCCAAAGTGGAGGTTAAGAATGCGGTGGCCGTCGCCGGTGGTGGACGGGAAAGAAAGATTAGTAGAGAAGGTGAGAGAGGAATCAATGGCGGTGGAAACGTTTCGCAGAGGATCTCAGTCGAAAAAATTCCTGCAGTTGAACATGCTCGTGGATGGCCTAAATGGCTTGTTGATCATGTTCCCAGAGATGTTTTAGCGGGTTTGTTTCTAACTACTGCTGATTCATACGAGAAGCTTGCAAAGGTCAGTATTAATCAAAGTCGAATTCTGTCTTATTATCGTTATCATTTAGCAATGAGTAATTTCATCAGAAAATGAATGCAATAACTTTGATCTTATATGCAAATTTAGTGATGAAATCTGTGTATTGGTTCTTGATATTCAAGTTTAACAGTAGAGATGATACTCTTCTCTTTGGCTATATAATATGATGAGTGCATTTCTTAGTGTACAGCTTTTCTTGAATTGAGAAGAAATTCTCTATGTTCTCTCTCTTTCTCAAGTGTTTTTTTTCCCTCGCAGGTAGGCCACGGAACGTATAGCAATGTGTACAAGGCTCGGGATAAGTCTACGGGGAAGGTAGTTGCCTTGAAGAAGGTTCGTTTTGATACATCAGAGCCTGAAAGTGTAAAATTTATGGCAAGAGAGATCATAATGTTGAGGCACCTCGACCATCCGAATATTATTAAGCTTGAAGGAATTGCCACTTCAAGAATGCAATACAGTCTTTATTTAATATTTGATTTTATGCCATCAGATTTAGCCAAACTTATCTCACGTTCAGAAGGAAGGCTTACTGCACCTCAGGTCGAGTTCTATCCTCCACTTCAGATTACAGTTTCAGTTTATTTTTCATGGGATTTCTGCCATTAAAATTCACTGAAGTAGTTCACACATGTAAAGAAAACTTACATTTTACCAGATATTAAGTCAATTTAGTTGGAATCGAGCTCCTGAATGTGTGTAATAAACATATTATTGTATGTAGGTCAAGTGTTATATGCAGCAGCTGCTCTCAGGTCTTCAGCACTGCCACGGGAGGGGAATTTTGCACCGGGACATAAAAGGATCTAATTTGATGATTGACCCGAATGGAATGCTTAAGATTGCTGATTTTGGGCTAGCTAATTTTTACCAAAACAAGGCAAAGCCCACTCTCACGAGCAGAGTTGTAACATTATGGTATAGAGCCCCAGAACTACTACTAGGCTCTACAGATTATGGAGTCGGCATTGATCTGTGGAGTGCAGGATGCCTTTTAGCAGAAATGTTTGAGGGACGACCAATTATGCCGGGCAGGAATGAGGTAATACCTTCTTCAAGTAACTGTGCTATACTTAAGAGCAAAACATATTGTGCCTAAATGTTAAGAGAGAGTAAACCAGTATTCATGAAGCTTATTAAGCTCTCTGTGTATTCAGATTGAGCAGCTTCATAAGATATTCAAGCTTTGTGGTTCGCCCCCGGAGCACTATTGGAGAAAAATGAAGCCACCAACATCATTCCGCCCTCCACAACATTATAAACCATGTTTCCAGGAAACCTTTCCAAATTTCCCCGATTCAGCATTTGGTCTTTTGGGCAGACTTCTAGCTTTAGATCCTGCATATCGCGGCACTGCTGCTTCTGCTCTTGAAAATGAGGTGAGTTACAGAAAGGAAGTAACTTTACTGCACTAATTGCTAAGCTTGATAGAAAAGGAAAAGACAACTGATATTGCAAAATGGTTGAAGTTTTGAGGCTTTTGTTAAAATCAAGAAATAGTACCTGTCCAATCAACTGAGTTAGATTCCTCGATGGCATAACCTAATTTAATAAGTCCTGTATAAAGGCAACAGAGGATATACTCAGGAGAATTTTTTACCCTTGCTAACTGTTGCATAAATTACAGTTCTTTTGTACAAGTCCACTGGCATGTGATCTCTCTGGCCTGCCTGTCATAAACGCAACAGAGGATGAGACTATCCACTCTAACAATAGAAGGTAAGGTCATCTCTTTAACGTTGCATTTTCATGTCTTGTATAATTCATTTTTCGTTTGTTGTTTAAACAGAACTGCAAAAGCACAGAAACAATCTCAAAAGAGCCAAGGAGGTCATAGAAGAAAGGTCTCATTCCCCGAACATATCAGAGTAAGATTCCGTCTACACACTAGCATTTAATGAGTTACGTGTGGCATCATTTCTAACTCTATTATGCACGTTAAACTTTCCCCCAACTCACATGCGCGCACACATCTCCCTAACGACGACAGAAGAGAAATGTGTCCAAGTTTAGTTACGGACTTTCTTTACATAAAATTCATGTGAATGCGGAATTCATCAGCAATCAGATCCCTTTAAAATGATTGATACTGGTTTGTAATAATAGCTTTCTTCATCATTTCAAGCAGGAAATACAAACGTCTCAGAGCTTCCAAAGCCTAGACACGATTAATAGTACGAGTAGCACTTCCTCGACCAACAAACAAAGAAGCAGTCAAGAGACCCTGCCTCGTTCTCCTTCTCCAGCTTTTCGATCTTTGCTTAACCAATCTTCAAAAACTGAGGCACATCCTAATGCGCTGAAAAACATCAAGAACTATCCTCTTCTACTGGCCTCTTTGACTGAGGCTGCCAACCACCTTGAAGAGAGTAAATCAAATCTTTATCGAAGATCCCTTTCCAACATCGATTTCAGAAATCTTGATCTGGAGAAGATCTCAAAACTGTTCGGCCTAGAGGATAATTAAGCTGCAGAAGTTACCTGCTTCACTTGGATATGTTAGGCATGCTGCTATTCTCTTATCGCTGTGGTACTTTGCTAAAATTATCTATAGATTATGCAAACAGCATTAGTTTTATATGACAAACCACCAGAAACTTGATTTGTTCCATGAGAACCAAAAAACTTCATTTTTGATCAGGCTAAGTCGTCAATGAGTCAGTAGTCGTCTTTGAATTTGCTCTTAATCCATTTAAAACTATTTCTCAACAACGATTTCAACAGTCCGGATTGTCCCTCGGGCTGTTGAATTATACGATTTAGTGCAATCTCCAAGCAAACCATACTTGATCTGCGTGCAAAGTTTAGTAACAAGGGAATGTTTTGCTTCTTTCCAAGATAAAAAAAACTCACAAATCTGAGAGCAGAGCTCATTGCATTTTATACACATGGATAGAGACCACAATATGGACCAGTTTTGTATTTTTTTTTTCCCCGATACATCATTATTCTTCTTTTCTCAATAACAATTCATTAACTCCTTTATTGCGTCCAATTTTTAAATAACTTTCATAATGACTTGTTTGATAAGATAAATTATCCTGCACTTCATAATATTAAAAAATAAAAAAAATAAAAAAATGTTCATTTTCTACACAAGTCACTAATATTTGTTATCTTTAGAATCCCCTGAAAATGTTTAAAAAAAAAGGTATTTCGGTTTCATTTCCATGGGCTGACTATCTAATATGAATCAATCAAATGAAGCTCAACCTTGGAAACATAAAAACCTCGAACTTTCCATCACAGATTGATGATCACCAGCAGCTACAACATGCATTACTAAGACTGATGGCTAAAGAAATCAGCTCCACTCTCAATATCATCCGTTTTAATGTTCCCACATTGAGCCATTAGTATTCTGTACACTCTCTTAGAACAAATATTGCCTAATCTTCTATCATCACCAAAAAAGCCCTCTATCGTCAAATCCTCCAGTAGAAATTCTTTCTCATGCACCTGACAGTTTTGGTATAAAATCAGAGTTGCATCGTGTAGAAAACAAAACGAAAGAATCATAACGTTTCCAAATATGTGATCCAGCTCTGTGATAATATTGGATTATCAAGCATTTAGGTGATGAGAAGCATTGAATTAGCCACCAATCAGTATGAGGAAAAATGAGTAGGAAATGACAGGCTATAGCAATAGATAATCAACTGAGGGGAAGAGGATAATGCTCTTTGGTGGGATAGATCCAAATTTGGTACCAAAGAGAATAAAGCAAGCAATGCTCGACTGTTTACCATAAGAATTTTTAACAGCTTGCTTTCTATGTGATAATGCCAAACTTCAAAGATAGACTCAGTGAAAACTAGACCTAGACAAGATAGATACCAAAACAAGCCTCTTTTAAGTGACTATTCAAATTACAGAATCCCGACCAAAATCAGCCGACAAACCAAGTGAAAGTGGAACTGAAATAACACACACTTGCAACGCATATTGACAACAGACAAGCTATATGAGTTAAAGAATTTGTTCTTATCTAGAGCTCAATTGTTTTTTCATTTCGTTTACTTTATTCATCTATTTCAGAGTGAAGTTTATTTTACGTTCCCGAAATTCTAGGACTTCATGTTACACAACAGAAATATTTCCAGCAATAGAAAACGAAAAGCTTCATTTGGCTCCAGGAACCTCCAGATACAGAGGAAATGCTGAAAAGGGGCAACAGGCAAGTCATTTTTAACTCTTTCCTTTATGCTACAGAAACAATCAGATCAAGAACCTACTTTACGATATTCTTGTTTCTTTAGCCTTTAATATCTATTCCAAGTACAGAATCAGAAAACTTAACCTGCAACCATGTATTCAATTAACAGGACATGCATGAGCTGATCTGTTGGTAACAGATTAGATGAGAAAAATGTCACACCTAAAAGTAGAGCAAAGTACAGAATACCTCATTAGGATACAAGACTCACCGATTTATTAGGATCCATGTAAACACTCAAAAGAGATTTCATTGTGGGATATTTCTTCCAAATGGCAATAGCAAATCGTGGCTGTACCTTTGGGATAGCTACCAGCGCTTTCAGCCTACAAGAGAAAGATTAGTAAAGAATGTGTATAATAGTTTTATCTATTACACATCAGAGCACCCATTTGGGCTCCAATTGTGAACCCCTATCTAGGCTACTAGCAGTGTAAGTGGTGGTATATTACAGAACTCAGACAATATCAACAGATAATCACTTGACGTACAACGGTTGCCATGTACTTCATTTATCATCTCTTGTGAAATAAGATTCAAAAAGGAAGTCAAATTCCACAACAAAAACTATGTGCAGCTAAACGTTGTGCTATTCAAGTAAGACTGTCCACTGACAGATATCATTTTCTTTAGTGAAGTTCCTCTTCTGAGATACAAGATTATATAGCCATATAGCATAAGGTCATGCTAAAACTTATAGTGTGGCAATTATTCAGTGGCATGGAACTGAAGTTAATGATCAAACAACTATATGCTCATTCATGCATTGACATGCCAATTTGAAAGGAAACAATAGAATAAGAAACACACTCACCACGTGCTCTTCTTTATTAGATTCTTGTCAACACAGTCTTTAGGGATAAGGGATCCATTTGCATCAACTGATAACCGAGATAACTTTTTCCTATATCAAAAAATTGAAGAAAACAGGGGACATTAACATCACGTGGAAATTGATAAGCATAAAAGATGTCCTATCAATCATACATAATAGTAGGTATATTTTTATTGTTTTCCTCAGCTATGGATTACGAGTAAAAATGTGAGACTGGCAAAATTATAGAAGTTTGTGAATAATTCCTGTGAAAAATTTCATTACTCTCATAATAGAATCAAAAAAATGAGTTTGGGCAGTACGTAGTCTATCAACTTTGTCCATTTCAAATCCAAGTACATTTCCATCAAATTATCTTAATTGCATCATCCATAATAAGACAATGCACTATACCAAGCAGCTATTTTTACAGATTTTTCACACAAGTCAGTATGAGCAAAATATAAAATATAACAATCATGCACAAATGACATGCTGACTTGATTTTTCAGCAAATATACAATATTTCTTTATCTAATAAGAAATGAACTTACAAATAAGAATACACACAAATGCGCACATAGGCAAAAGAACACCTAAATTAAAATATACATGCGTGTCTGGGGCGTGAGCAGATGAACATATGTTTTTGCTTATGCCTGTGAGTAAAAAAATACAATTATGGGTACCTAAATTGACAAGAAGCAAGACTGCAAGTCAAACCAACTACATGTTCAGCTAGTTCAGCTTCATCAGTGCACTGCCGTGAATGTACTTTGGAAAAATGAGTTGTCAATTTTGACACAACCTGTAAGAATAACGACAAAAAATTTAATGCATGTGCATATGTTTTGTTGTTCTTTTAGATAGATCGGATCACGAGATATCTCCAGAATCACATGCACTGTGACATAAGGTCTTACTAACCTCCTCTATTGGTGGGCGCTTCCACCCATTGTAGTTGGTAGGATTCTTGTACTGGCCTTTTTCCCTAGGACAATAGCAGCAAAAGAATGGTTGGAAAAGGGAAAAAAACAACAATTAGTTGCGAAAGTTGCCTGAATCTGAATTTGACATCAATTTAAACATTTTCATCGCACCAGATAATTAATTGAGAAAATAATAAAATATTCAAGTAAAACTCTTATCAGATCTACAGGTAGGATAATAAATATAACACCGACAAGCCTGGTAGGTGAGCAAAAAATCTTTAGTGGTTCTCCCAAATACACATTTCAAATAAATATTGTACAACTAAATACTCAATACTAGTGCATACATTACATTTGAACAACACAAACCATTTGCAAAGACACCAGCTCAAAGATAAATAAATAAGTGAACAGTTTGTGTAAACATTGACTGCATATATTAGGCGTTGGACAAATAAATAGGTGTAAAAGGCGTAGAAATGAAGGAAGCATAGATGGTAGGTGACTAGGTGTTTAAGCAGGTTTAAGAATTGCAGCCATGCAAGTTAACAACATTATACTAACAATTTGAATTTCAGTGATCCCCTAAAATCTAACAGAATGCACATGAATGCTCTTTCAACAAGTTTAATCCATCCTAACCCCTAGACATAGCGTCAAAGTGCCCATGTAAATTGAATGCCAAAGCAGATCCAAGGTCCAGGCGCTGGAAACTTAAACGTATTTGTGTGGATTTTACTGTGACTTTACTTTCTTTTTTATTTTTAAAGGCAACAGAATCTTTAATTTTAACTTTTGAACTTTACTTCCAGATGATTACCAGGTCAATCTGAAAATAAAAGCATGGTCGTGGAAAATTAAATTATTTATGAAACCCATTGACTATGTACTTGGACCTGAGATTTAACAAAAGCAAGTCAATCGACCAGGCTTACATAGGTGAACAATACGCCTAATGAAATAGAATATGAAGAACGAACCTCAATCAATATCCACCAGACTCTGTATCCATTCACCAGTTTTCAAACCACATTGTTGTATTTTTCAACCGTGAATGAAAAGAAAGAAAGAACTGACTGTCTAGTCAATTTATTTGTTTATAACTGGTAGCATTCAGAAATGTGTTTCTAGATCGTACAAGTGACAATGAACTTGAATTTAGAAATTAATCTGTTGAAAGGAAGTAAAAAACAATAACGGAACTAAAGTATAAGATGGCTGTGAGAAGTTATATAACAAAATAGTGCCACCAACCTTTTATCGATGTAAGCCATAAGCCTATTTGTGAGATAACATATAGTATGATATGGATAACGGTGTTGAATGCTCTGAACGTGACCCATTAGAGATTCATTCAAGACAAGTTTACAGAAATCTTCAGCCTCGTAAATAATTAACACATAAGAAAGTTCAATCTCTTCAGATGAAACCTGCAGCATAGCAATGACGTCAGTCATTCAAAGGGCAATTAAGACTGTTGTGGATTATGCTTGGAACCCAACAATAATAACAAATTAACAATAGTACATAACCAAAAAACATTTGTTCTTAAGCTGGCAATATAATTTTTTTATGTGCTAATATTAAAGGATTAATCAGTCATCTAATGCACACAACAACTACAGACAGCACTGAAGACATGATAGAGATTGGAGTAAGAGCACCTCTAAAGAGCATAAGCTTTATGATGTGTGTTTGTGTAAGCATACATGAGAAAAATAAATATGGAGAAAGAAAGAGGTTAGAATTTCTTTAAAAATTGCAATGTAAATGGTCCATTGTAATTGAATGATGTAACTTTATAGCATGTATCAGTCGAGTTGTCTTTCCTTTAAGAAAATCATAGGCTTCCTGCGCAACTGGTCTGAACCTATACATATAATATAATGACACTTGAAGAGAACTTATGTTGAAGAAATTTTAAATAAATAAATTTTGTCTAAGGGTTTAAACTTTTTGATGAATAAAATCAATATGGCAAAGAGTGGAAAAGAATCCGTATTCAAGTCACATCGCAGCCAATTTGTGAAAAATTGTGTAAGTGTTAGGCCGCTAACGAGAGCTATAAAACCACTGCAAGAGAGGCAAAAAGGAAAGAGCATGCTTTTTTCAGATGATTCATTAATTTTGAGCACTAACCACTTGTGTCATTTCTTCTGGAATAGCCATAGTCCATATGATGGATCTTTCTACTGGATTTGATGTTATTCGGTATGAAAGACCCTTTTCTGCAAACCTTGTGAGCAAATGTCCTAAGCCATCACAGGAAAACACCAGCTTAGTAACCTTACAAGAGAGAGAGAGTACATAAAAGAACTAAATATTAAAAACTTAAATAAATCAAGAAAGACGATACCTCCAATAGAACCCAATTCAACTACTTTTGTGTCAATTTTGGCCACAATAGATTTTAGAGCATACTTCCCCTTTTCCCACTTCTGCATTTCTTTCTGATGTTTTTTCATCTTCACAGCTTCCGCCTTAGAAACAGCCTTTAGCAACTTCTCTTGCTATTTTACAAATACAAAATAGCATATATTTCAAGAATTTACTTGATACTTGATAACCCAATAACGTGTACGCAGTCATTTTTATTGTGTGCGCATCAAACTTACTTCTTTCCGCCGTCTCTTTTCCTCCATTAAAAGAAGTCTTTCCTCCTTTGACATTTTCGCATTTTTAGTTCCATCCTCTGCTTCAGTTTTCTTCTTTGGCTTATCTCCACTTTTCCCACTTTGTCTCAAGACTTGAATGGGCTCTAAAATATCAGTTCTGTCATCTTGGTAGCAACGTGCCTAAAGAGAATGTCATTAAATTGATATGGTAATAATCTAATACAAGAATGATTTCTATGATTCAAAGATAAGTATTGAGTCCTATGAAAATCAACATCAAAGTTAAAATTTGAAATTTCACTATCAGATCTAACTAGAAAAATACACAGAAAGTGGCAAAGAACGAGGGGCAATTCAAACACTAGTAACTATTTGCGGAACCACTCCAGATCCAAATCTCCACACTTTTCTCATAAAAATGACTTGTCTATAAACTTTTCCGTACATAGAAGCAAAAGTTATCTTATTTAACACTTTTCGCGAAAAGGCTTCTTGAAGTTATAAAATAACACATTTTTGTGAGCGTTCATTTTCCAATGCTTCATATGAAACAAAATTCTACAGGTATCAGAAATAGAAAAATCATCTTCTTCTAGTATTTTTATCTGAACAAGAACAAAAGCAATTTGCATGGTCAAAAATATCTGATTGGATATGATTTTCAAACAGGAATTTGTTGCAAGCATCCTAAGGATGGAGAAACACTCAACTCTACAAAGTTGTATTTTGACAGGAATGCAACAGCTGAACATGTAGAAATATACTACAGATAGAACCAATATCAATTCAACTTCATATTTTGACCATTGAAATATAATGAAAAAGTAAAGGTTCTCCAGATTCCAATAAAAATAACATTTTAGGAAAATAGTGAAGATTTTGCACACATTAGGACAATCCACCGTAGATATGTCATCTTCCAGTGAACTTCGATGGCGCTTGCTTTCAGGCATCTGCATCATGTCAGCACTCTCCATTGAGAACTTCTTATGTAGTTCAATGGAAGAACCTGAAAGTTGATTCTAAGCAACTTACATTGTTGCCTAATTTTCACGAATAGAGCAGAATTGAATTAAGTCATGACATAAACGATCAGATAGGTAATTGTACCAAGTGGGAATGAGGATGAAACTAATCTAGAGTCAAATTCTGATTCATTCACCAATTCTGCAGCAAAAATTGTTTCATTATTCTTCCAAGCTTCAAATCTACCAACATTTTCTGACTCGTCATCTGACTCCACACATATCAATCCATTGATTCCTGAAGTAAAAATAGAAGTTATTTTTCAGTGCAAGTTGAGCTAAAAGACAAAGTGAGCAGGAGCAGAATATGTGTCAAACCAAACTATATTGTCCCCCTGTTTGAGCCCCCATTTTTTAGAGAGAATGTATTTTGGAATAGTGAGATTTATGGGAGAATGTATGGTTAAAAAATAAGGAAAAATTTTGAGTTTACGTGTAAAATTATTTTATAGGAGAATGTATGGTTGAAAATGAGTATTGGAAAAATGAGTTTTTGGAAAAATAGATGCCAAACATAGGCTATATCAACCAGATAAGAGACATTCTGACATACAGTAAGTGGCAAAAAAGTCCTGTTTTGATAAATGTAACCAGTGATTCAATCATTTCATCAAAGTCAAGAGGCGCGGACAAGTAGTTTATGTGTAGAATACAAGACTAGGACTTTAATACTGATTTTGGAGAAACTACGATAAAAACACCAAAATTAGTAAATGAGCAGAAATAGGGTGAAAATATAGAATACAGACTGGTTGTAACTCGGTGAGAATATGTTCATTATGTATGATTATAACATAAACCAAGCCATCAAGGATTATGAGCCAAACATCCAATTAAGTGCAAAATCTACCACAGATTACTGCAATTACTTTGCCTTAAAATGTTTAAAGATATTGAAGTATGTCCCACGAAAAAGTACACAACATTTGGCAAAAGCCCTGCAAGTATGCTAACTAATAAATATCAATATCAAATAATTTCATGCAACAAAATTTTTTTTCTATTGCAAGATTAAAGTTCATAATTTCAATAAAACGTCATTAAAAGTCCCCTTTCTAAATTCACAATAGTCGATAAAACTTCTATGCCTAATGCCTCTACAAGATTTGATTTTGTACACACTATCTCACAAGTTTTTCCTACATAACTTTTTCTTCTTGTTGATTATTTGCATATTTAGAGAAACTTAGTAACTCTAGTTCAAGAAGAATAAACTTAATTCAACTTAATTAAAAATTAATCCCACCTGTTAAACTCACCCGATGTCTTAGGATTTGAATTCAAAGAACAACCAATTTCACAGTCGAAGAATCCTCGACAATTGGAGTTTTGAAAGGTCAGATATTGGTGTTTCAACAAACTACATGTTGATCTGTGGCTAATTATTAACCAAAAGAAAATATCAAACATATTAATACAAAATCCATGCGAGCATATAATTAATTTAGTTCACACCCGCTTCATTGCATGTGCAAAAAAAGTTCTCTTTTTGTTCAATAGCAGAGCATCAAATATTTAGTTACTAATACAAAGTCAAATATCATCTGGATTTTTTTCGGTTCTGAAGTAATTACACCTCGCGAAGTTCTATTCCCCAACGCGCTAGGAATTGGAAAAGAGAAAGTAATAATAAACGCTTCGTTTGGAATAGTAAATTTAGGGCCTTGAAAAGAGAGTAGAAATATAATCCCATCCAAATTGGAAAAGATATTTTTAAGATTTCTAATTTTGAGTCTCCAGTGCCTTCCCAGAGATAGTAAAAGTACTAATAATAAATTTACCCTACCGGAAGACAACGATTTTCCTTTGGAGCATTTGACGATTGAGGCACCGGAGAAGGGGGTCTCAGGGACGGACAAAGGAGTGGAGGAGAATGTCGGGCCTGCTAAAGACGTTGGCGTCGGCTTAAACGGCGTGGGATCATCGTCGATGATGAAGACTCTGGAGTTTGACAAATTCTCTATTTTTTGTTTCTTTTTGGAGTGAGGAACCGAGGGCGGAGGCGTGATGAGGTCGATGGCATCATTCCGGAGAGACGGCCGGCGATAATCGCCGGAGTCGGAATCGGATAGGACATCAACCAATATTGGCTGTGACATTTTCCGTGACGAAAATACGCAGAGAGGGAGACATTTTAAGAGTGGTTTTCACGTTTAAGGCGGGATGATTGATTGGGTCGGGCCGTTAAAAGGATTAATTGAGATCCGAAAATGAAACAAAATCTGAAGTTTTGGGCTTAATGGAGCGGGAGCCCACTTGCAAATTAGTAGATATACACTGGGTACTATTATACAAATTCTAATTCCATTTTTCTACACACCATTTTTTTTTTTTTTTAAATTTCTGAAGGTACATTTATTTTGTAGTAAAAACGATTATTTGTTAATAAAGCTATATAATAATGAAAATTCATAATAACTCCCTAAATCTTTCCAAAAAAAAAAAAAAACTCACAAAATCATTCCTTTATTGGACTTCTGATCATTTTTCATATTCAAAGGAAAGTGATACTATCAGTTTTTTATCGACAGATTTTTCCTTCTTTAAGAATTCTATATCTAAATCTCGTCTTGCTCTGTACAAGATAGACTTAGACTTGACATTCTAATCATGCGTTTGGTATATACATGTTTTGTATCCTATTTAGTATTTTTGAATAAGCATTTTACTCTTAGACTAACGCGCATGTTCGAAAAGTAAAGAATTAAAAATATGTTTGGGATAAATATAACTTATCATTCAACTTCATCGCTCAGTTATAATGTATTATAGCCATGTTTGGTGGGGATGAAAATCAGATTTTTTTTGTAGATTTTCAAAAAAGTTAATAAAATGTGTAGTTGAAAAGTTGTAAGTCCTATGAAATATATGGTTAAAATTAATTGTTGATTTTGACTTAGATTAAAATTTGGATTTTAATTTCTTCCAAGCGGGGGGCATATCAAATCAAATGACAATCTCATACTACAAAAGAGTATGAAGTGGTAGTCTTCTTGCTTTGGTAGAATTAAGCGTCTAAATGCTTTACTTTTGTTAACATTGGCCTCTTGATTCAATTGAAGGTGATGTAGCAAGTGAAGTGTTACAGGATTCATGCTAAGATCTAATGCTTATCTGCCAGCATGTTTAGATCAGAACGTGATCGAGTTCAAGAATAAGGAAAGCCTTTACTCAATGATACTGGATTGTAACAAGTCTCTTTTTACCTTAAATGTAACAAGTTTATGATGTATCGAATTCAATTATTTTCATAATAAACATGCTATGAACTCGTTCGACCCAATACTTTGATGGTCAAGGCAATCAACTTTAGAGGTGAAATATGAAATTGGGTGTGAGACGAATGGAAGAAGTGAACCACAAGTATATGTAGAACGTTGAGTTTTAGAGAAAAAATAAAAATGGGCAAAATAAAGTGTAAACTGTAAAATTGTATCACCTTAAAATAATACTGAGTGTGAGCTTTTGTAATAGTAGAGGTGAAGTGTTTACCATTGTATCACCTTAGGTGTCACTTCTACAGTCCTAGGCTCAGAGAACGTTTAATAATTTTGGAAAGTACTCACCAATAAATTAGATCTGACATCTGAAAAATAGACGTACAAATTGACTAAGAAGTATTTACTATAGAGATGTCATATTAATCAATCATTCTAAAGATCTTATACGAAAGATCTCTTGAAAGTGACGTAGCTAAGAAGATACCTTTGTGGGTTAAAAGGCTACTCACTTCGAAAATGAACTGCAGGAGATCGCAACACTTTGCTTCGATCATGGAGGATCGACCTCAACATGATGCTTCGGCTGAGACGAAGACATCACTTCGACTACCTCTGCTCGATAGCCTCGACTATGTCAAGTAGGTTGGTGACTTGGAGTGGGAGCCTGATGTGACTTGTTAGATGGCTGCTATGTGGTCACTGATTAGAATCTCGTGGAATGAAATGTAACAATCAATCTATTCACAACTCATTTTTATTTATTTATAATTTAAAATATTTATTATCACGTCCAAAACATGCGTTTAGTTATTGTTTTCAAAATTGGATGCATGTTCAAACTCGTGAACTCGTCAGATTAATATTCTAAGTTAGTAATCTTTCTTTGAAGTCTGAGTTTATTTCTGTGAGTTATGGATTAAAACCTTAATTAATTATTATTTGAAATAAATTTATTGAAAGTGGGTTCTCAATGGACGGCCTTTGTCCTCTTGATGTTAAAACTTCATGTATGTAGGCAAATCCTTAATTTTAATGAAAAATAAATGAAAACAAAAGGATAAGAAAAAAGTCTACCATTGCCTGTAGGGTTAAATGCAAGAATGGTACATGAAACTTATTCCATGCATCAAAATCATACATAAACTCAGTTTTGTATCAAAATCATATATAAATTCATAAATTTATATCTCATTTATACATGGATTAACTTCCATCCATAGACGGAGATGGGGGGCCCAACATTGTCCGCTGGGTCATTATTCCTAGTTAATTTGTAATGTATTTTTCAGTTTCGCCCCAACAAAAATTTTGACTTGCCTCCGCAAAATTTTGAAATTTTTTATTTTTTTCCCATTAATAAATAT
>CAIGRK010317651.1:0-21250 GCA_903798315.1 Fraxinus greggii | reverse complement strand
AAATTAATTAGTTAAAAATTATTTCTCGACCACAATAAAAAATTTTATAAGTCTCAATTTTTTTATCGGTCACAAATTTATAAAATTAATAATTCACATATTATTCATTGGTCACAAATTACAAATTTTATATATCACAAATTATTTTAATGTCACAATTCAAAAATTTTATATGTCACAATTTGTTCATCGTTCACAAATCAAAAATTGAAATATCAAAATTTATTTATAAATCACAAATATTATAAGTCACAACTTATTAGACAGTCACAAATTAACAATTTGTTAGGTCACACATTATTTTTTTATCACAATTTATCTTTTTTATTGTTCGAATGATATTTATCGATCACAAATTAATCAATTTAATGGTGACAAACAACCAAATAATCCGTGACCACTACCGACAGCATGGCAACCGAAACCCCGTCGCATGAACCACCATCTCCCCACTGCAAACCATCATCTAAAAATACCAACACCACCACCCACCCACAACCAATGGACCACCATCACTAAAACCACAGAACCTCCACCATCCCCATGCTACAATCCAAAAAAAGCCCCAACCCTACCATCACCGCCACCGTCGTCGCCAACCACCACCAACACTGCCATCATCTATACCACCCAACCACAATACACCATGGTATCAACCGAAAGCAGCATCCTTCAATAAACTATCATGTTCAACTTCAAAATCACAACGACAACCACTAACAAATCACCATTTTCAACTATAAAACCACCACTGCCACTGCTAGATCTACCTCAGCACAACCACCTGCACTATACTATTAATACCAACAACACTGCACCACCACCGCTACTACATATACCATAGCCAACACCAAGAACAAAGATAACCGAAAACTCTGGCTAAGCTACAAATTGGAGGAGAATAAACTATCCAAAAAACACACCAAAATGCAGCAGTGATTATAGCACCCTAAAAACACAACCAAAACTACATAGCAGGGAAGTCTTGGCATTTTTCTCCAGCCAATCCAAATCCAAAATCGGAACAAGAACAAGATCTCCATTCGTAAATTGGACTAGAACGGTGTCCTGCATGTGACGATCGCACGATGCCTGTTGTGGCCCAAAAATATACCCAAAACCCCAAAAACCATCCCAAAATCACTTTGTGACTTTTGTGCGTGGTGGCCATATGGTGCTGTGCGCGGTGTCCCAACGTTGGGTGGTGTCCATTGTGTGCGGTGGCTCGGCACAATGCAATGAGAATGCAACGATTTTCGACGAAAATAGAGATGAAAGAAAGAGAGAGATAGGAACGATGGAGAGAAGTGAGAAGGAGGAGGAAAATTGGAATGAAATTGATTAGAGATTGTGATGAAAATTGTACAATTAATATTTTATATTTAAAAATGAAATATCTGATTTTTGAAAAGCGAAAACTTTAATCTGATTTTTTAAATTGAATTTTCAAAATTCTAGTTTTGTGTAATTTCCACTTTTTTGCAACCTATTAGTAAAAGAGTAATGATATCTAACACTAATAGTACTACAAAACTAGTTTAGATAGCACGATGTGATAAATCAATAAGATGTTCAATTAAACGAGTCATTTAGTTGTACATCTCATTTAATGCAACGTTAATGCTAATCAGACTGGTGTTTTAACACCAGTGATGCAAAATAGAATTCTTGATAAAATAATTAATTTTATTTGTCTAAGGGTGTTATGAAACTAAGCCCATGTTCGGTCCGATTAAAATCTAAATTTTAATCTAAGTCAAAGTCAATAATTAATTTCAATCACATATTTATAAATTCCACAACTTTTAAACCACACATTTTATCAATTTTTATCAAAATCTACTGAAAATTCGATTTTAATCTCCGCCAAATAATGGCTAAGCATGATTGTTTTCCTATTTCTAATTCTCGATCTATGTTATATAGTGTGAGATAATCTAATTATATTCAACTATCTCTCTTGAGGTTTCGCCAAAACTATTCTAAGCCCGACCCGATTATATCCATATCTCGAATTTTTATGTGAAGTAATGCGTTCAATTGCATGATCACTTGTATGATTCCACAAGTCATAAATATCATTCCTGACATCTATTGATCCTTATATTGACATTGCAATGTTCAATACTTAAAATGAATCTCTCAAAAATACAAGCAACTAATTACCTAGATGGCGATCAAGCATTCAAGTAATTCAACAATGCGGGCAATAACAATCAAGAACATAAATTCACTAAATAAATGGTCTTTGAATTGAAAAACTCACGTAATGGGTTTTATCTTCATCCCAACACATTGATGTTTTAAACTAACGTGTTTATAATAGAATTACAAGAAGAGTTATGGAAATTCATCTCCTGGAATGTATAAATATTAGAGAAAAATAGAAAATCTATTTCTTAATTTTGATATTCAATTCTAAGCATTGAATCTTCAAAATCTTGACGTTAATTGCCTTCAATCCTTTGTTAAACTTGTTCTCCGCATAAGAGTACGATAAAAATATCGAAATTGGAGGCTCCAAATATGTTGAACTGTCGACAAAATTGCTTTCCAAGAATGCATGAAACCAGAAAAGGAAATAAAATCTTTTCTGTTTAGATTTGTACCACGCGATCACATAGTACAAATAACTGCGATAGTATGATAAAAATATTTTAGCTTTTACTTCAACAAAATTCCTTCTTGCCACCAAAATGCTTTTGTGCAATGCGATCATTTTCCTCTATTTGCAGTTTGATCCTTGAATTCAGCTTCCTATCCAGCTTATGTCCCTTTTAATTGCAATTAATGTCATCCGTATTCTAAATTTTATGATCTTCATTCTTAGAATAATGCACCAAATGCATCGTTTTAGTCTGATTCTCATTCCTTTTTCTCCAAAAGCTAGTCCAACACCGAGTTTTACCTAAACAAATAATATTTACACCAGATTAAGCAATAGTTCCCTAAAAGTATACTCAAAAATTTATGTAAAACGTCCCAAATAAGTGCATAAAATATAGCATATAATATACTTATCACCTCCATATTTATAAATGATTTATAAATAAGAATAATACTTTGGATTATCGTGTGTTTCACAATACGCCCATGTTTGAGCCTCATTCTTTCTCCTTTTTTCTCATTCATTTTTCTACATTACTAATTTTCAACCACACATTCTCCAAATAAATAATATTACACACAATTCTAAAACTTTTCATCACTTTTTCACCACACATTCTCCTATCAATCACTATTCAAAAACTATTTCTCCCTAAAAAAATTGGGGCAAACACCCACTACATTGGATTAATCGGGTCTCNGATTTTTTTTTTTTCCAAATATTATTCATTGATGATGTGACGTAAATTTGCATATTTTAATTAACATTTTTAGATTATTCCGTTGGGAAATTATTTAGGCCTTGTTCGAAACCAATTCTCATTCTCATTTTTTTTCTCTTTCTTCATTTTAACCACACATTCTCCAAATAAAATAATATTACACACAATTCTAAAACTTTTCATCACTTTTTCACCACACATTCTCCTATCAATCACTATTCAAAAACTATTTCTCCCTAAAAAAATTGGGGCAAACACCCACTACATTGGATTAATCGGGTCTCTGATATTGTTGAACTACAAAATAAATTAGAGAATATTCAATCTCCAATTCCATATCAAAGTAGGTCTCAACCGGATTAACTGCACATGTACTTCCTCAACTTCTATTATGATTAAAATTAAGTTCAAAACTTTTCAAGTAATTGAACCCAAAACTTCACCAAACTACAACAATAAGGACCTAATTGGACATATATTGTCTAAACTCTAGTAATTAGATTTAGTCAACCATAGACTATTCAATCTAATTGTTGGCCTTTGTTTTTCACCCCGTTTGATAAGTAAAGGCGTAAAGAAATTTCAATTCCATATTAGTTGGAAAATAAAAACTCACCAAACATATAGAACTTCGTTTTTCATGAAAAATAAAGAAGACACAGTTTAAAGTAGATGTAACTTGAAATTCGATTTTCATTTCCACGTTGCAATCAAACGACCAAAGTGAAATTCGTTTTCCTCAGATGTGACATTTTTCATGGAATTCGTTGCTATCAAACATGGTAAAAGACAGAACTCTTAGAATATATAAGATCATTGAAGATAATATATATATTGAACACTATCGTCTAATTTCTCACATATGTATTTCATCCTGTCCAAGATTTGGTAATTAGGTACGAGTACAAAGGATCATTTTGCCCTTATAAGTATTCTCACTAACTTAAATAACCAATCGAATTTAGACATCAGTGAACACTGAGCTTATATTTATAATCGTCCAACAAAAATATTTTAGTCACTATGCCCGAAGACGTTGATTCCTGACATGAGTTCATATTCTCTGCTCCCTCATTTTCAAGCTCCCAACTTAATTCTGAAGATTATTTGTATGTTATCTCGAAAAACTGCAAGCTTGGGGAAAGATCATTTTTATTCAAGAAAGATTTCAATATAAATTTTACAACATGAAAAAAATGAAAATGCCAAAATTCATTAGAAAAATTAAGCTCCTGCTTGATGGGATTAATTTTGAATTTTATCAAATTTTGATAAAAGTTGATGAAATGTATGAAAAGTTGTGGGTCCTATAAATTATATGATTAAAATTAATTGTTAATTTTGATTTAAATTAAAGGCGTTTTGGGTAAAGATTAAGATCGGATTAAAATTAAAAAACTAGCCATTATTGTTGACTTTTATTAGACGAGTGAGACCCAATAGCGACTATATTTTCAATTTTAATTGACTTTTAATTCTTACCGAACGTGCCCTAAAATGTAGACTTTAATTTTTACCTAGGCTAAAATTGAGACATATAACTTTTGTGGCTAAAAGAATCAGAGGAACAATTTATGAAATTTATAAGGGCAAAACTGAAATTAAGCCCTTGTTTGATACACATTATTTCTTTCATTTTCATTTTTTTATTCATTTCCAACCACATATTTTTCATCACGTCAATAATTTTTCTTTCTTTTTTAACCACACATTCTCCACCAATCTACTATTTCAGAATACATTCTTTTAAAATAAAGTGGCTCAAACGTACCCTAAAATTTCAAACACACAAGAACATTTATGTAATTCGCCTGCCGATTCAAACAATAGAAAAAGGGCGGACTGAGAACTCCGTCCAACGGTAATCCCTCTCTTACGAATTCTACTTTTTCCCCTCTCTTCACTCTGAAATTTCATCTGGGAAACGCTACTCTCTCTAGAAAATGGTAAAAAATTGAAGGCATATTCACTCAGAAGAAACCTAATAATTTTCATCCGAAAAGAAAGAAATAGAACGAACAGGAATCTGCTCGAAGAAAGAGATGGTGGCCGTCAAGGTACCAACACGTGGAACCCTAATTTAGATGTGCTAGTGTTCGTCGATCCATTGTATTTTCGTTAAAATTTGGTGAATTTTGAATTTTCTTGGTGATGAAGGGGAGAATGAATTCCGTCACAAACCGAGTCACACAAGACCACAAAATGAGTAACAATGGTAATTTCCATAACTACTATTCAGTTTCCTCTCGTTCCTTCCAATTTTAGTATATCTGTTTACTATTTGTATTGTATATATGAACACAGGAGGATGCAGAAATTTCAAGATTTATACGGATGTCGATAATGTTAAAATTGGCGAATGCGATCCTCTCACCAATGAATCCAAGTATCATTCTACTAACTATATTCAACTTCTTTTTGCTTTTCTGACTTCTTTGAAGTTGAAATCATGGTAATTTATCTGCTAAACCCTTTTTGAA
Organism: Fraxinus greggii; assembly: GCA_903798315.1. Classification (NCBI taxonomy): domain Eukaryota; kingdom Viridiplantae; phylum Streptophyta; class Magnoliopsida; order Lamiales; family Oleaceae; genus Fraxinus; species Fraxinus greggii. Next base: position 15,441 of record CAIGRK010317651.1, on the reverse strand, counting down.
GAATGAAAAATAGATTTTGGAAATTGAAAGTGATACTTCTTACTTTTTCTCTGTTTTAAATACTATGAGGAATTATTAAATCTTCTGCATTTTAAAATCTCCTTGTTAATTTATTTACTGCCTCCAATTTTTATGTTTAGGAGAAAATCCGTTCAGGGTAATCGATGGAGTTATCAGCTGAATGTCAAAGATTCCAAGGTTACATATTTCTATTTGTAACATTAAGATCTATTTTGATTGCTGAAGATGGGGCATAATTTTTCTCTTATCACCGTGTAAACTATTTGCTTTATTTTTTTCCCGTTTCTGTACTAAGAATGGTGTCAAGAATTTAGAGAAGAGTAAAAGCCAGAGAGATACTTCTGGTAAGCATTAGTTGACTGAAATCTTGAGAAATTACATGAGTTTGATGCTTTGAGAAGCTTTGTCTAACATCTTTGAGCTCTTTCCAGTGAAGATAAATGTCAGAAGAAAGGTTTTAGCAGACATCAGCAACGCTAAGGGAAGCTTTTCGAAAATTGAACGGGGACCAGAGTAAGTGATGTCCAAATCTGTCACTTCAGAATAAAAAAATTGTTATTCAGTTCATATTGTTCCTCTCAATATGAGGAGACTTATTGACAATGGATAAGAAGTCGATCATTTCAAAATTGTCACTATCACTCATTGTTTATAGATTTTAGTGGAGCTGAGGATATGATTTGATGTAGTAGGCATGGTCGGTAATTCACTATGTGCTCTCACAAAATCAGAAATGAGCACATCTCAGAAGGTTTAATAGGGTTTTTCTTTTTCCTAATTGAATTTACATGCATTAACAAACTGTAGGTAGAGAAGAAGTGAAAGAAATAAACTTTTAGGAGAATATGCTTTGTTAAATTTGAAATGTTCTCAGTGTCCTGTGAGGCTTACATCACCATAATTGTCATAAATATGCAACTTTTTACAACGATTTTCCACTTTAAATTTTTTACTTGGAGGTCTTATTAGTCTCTGATGTTTTAGTTTTTCTACCTATTTTTAATTGTCTTACTTATCCATGTATCTACCATTCTTATTTTTAGGGATACAATCTCTGCTGGCATTAGGAAAACAAGTTGTTCGTCAGAAAAATTCTCGAGGGTATGCAGATGAGTTCAGTTTCAGTCACTCATGCCCTTTCAACTTCTTCTATTGAAAACTTTACTAAATTTTTGGACCACTAGAAATGTATCCAACTTTGTAACTGATCATTTAGCCCGAGAATTTCAAACATATGGATTGCAGAGAAATTGTTATTTCAAACTGCATAAGCAATAAGTTTGCATTCTATGGTTCACCTTCATTGTTACTGTGGTCTATATCGTCTCATTTATAGTACAATAGTAGTACGAGATAATTTTCAACTGTGCGGCAGACGGAATATTGTGAGTTTGAATGATAAAAATGTATCTAAGAGCTGATATCGTGATTGCTACATATTTGGAAGAAAATATTTGTGCTAGAGGTTACGCATTCTCTGTAACTTTCTAGAATTTAGGATGATGTGAAAACTTAAAACTGATAGGAAAAAGATCAAAGTTACCCACTTGCTGGTTCACCTTTAAGATGTCATTTGTTGCGTTAAATTAGAGAAGAGAAATGCGCCTTTACCTTCGCAGAAATTAATTAATTTTTTCCCCCCTGGAAAGTAAAGCAGCTCTTTTGAAATTGTAAAACTGAGACCTTGAACTACAGTTTACTTTCCATTTCCTCCATTTCTTTACTCTATATTATAAAGGAGCAGTCAGTATGAATGTTTTACTTGCTCAGTTTTTCAGCAATTTCATAATACAAGCACATGTGTTGATGTTGCCTCTAAAACAGGGAAAAGTGTCACAAGCTTCCGTCGAAAATCATATTTTGAAAAGGCGTAAGATTCGTTATCTTTCACCCGGGAAAAAATAAATAAATTAATAAAATTGTGTGGAAGTTCGTTGCCTCTTATGTATATCCGTTTTGCTGGATACCAGAAGTCAAAAAAAATATGAAGGCCATCTCTGATGAGCAAGTGACAAAGGTTCAAGGCCGAAGCTCTATGATTACAACGGCCAGGTACATGCAAGTAATGATTGAAAAGTAATACCATACCTCTAATTGTGCAAAAGTCTTATTTTGATGTTATCTCATTTCTCTATTGTGTTACTTCAACGGAAACTTGAATCAAATTTTCCTTTTTCCCTACCAGGACATTCGTGAGAGTTCCACTCCTTCCAACAAGGTCTCTGGATATTTTATTATTTTTTCGTTAATTTGTTAAAGATAAAAATGTTTTGTATTGCCATTAATGGGTCTATTTTGTTGTTCTGGTGGTTCAAGGAAATCTTTACCAGTACTAAAGCAAGTCAACAAGATGGAAACACTAAAGCAAGTCAACAAGATGGAAACAAGTGATATGAAGAAGGTTGTGATAATTATACATATTTTTTGTCGCTTAGACTTATATGTTATGGATTGCAAGATAAACGTAGTTCTCTTGACATCTGATTATGTTGTGGAAAATTAAGTTGAAACCTTCATGCCAGTCCATGTCAATGTTTTAATTGCTCAGCTTTTACCAACTTTTTAATAAAAGTATTAGTGTTGATATTGTCTCTAAAACAGGGGAAAATGAGGCTAAACCTGACTCAAGCTTCTGGCGAAAATCATATTTCAAAGAGGCGTAAGATTTTTTATTTTCTTGTCAGTAGAAAAGTTAAATATTAAATGGAAGTTTCCCTAATTTGTCCTTTCTATTGGATAGCAGGAGTCAACAAAAATATGAAAGCCGCCTCTGATCAAGGGACCAGGGTTCAAGGCCGAGTCTCTATGACTACAACTGGCAGGTACACGCAAATATTGATGGAGAAGCAGTATTGCCTAATATTTCTAATAGTTAATTGAGGAAAATTTGAATCTTAAATTTCTTTTCCTCTAGCAGGAAATTTGTTAGAAATCCTCTCCCTCCAACAAGGTTTCTGAATTTTAAATATATTTATTCTGTTAATTTTAAATGATTTGTCTTTCCATTAATGGTCTATTTTGGTATATGTTAGTTCAAGGAAATCATTACCGGTATTAAAGAAGATCAACAAGGAGTCAAGTGATACAAAGAAGGTTGTGATAATAATTGCTATTTTTATATCATGGACTTCTATGTTATAATTGCGAGGTTAATGTAGTTATCTTGTGCTGTAGGAAAATTCTGAAAAGTCAAAGTTTAGTGTAAAACATGGATTTCCTGGTGAGATTCCATATTTTAGGCATTGTAGTTATTAAAAGTGACTGCGTAGAACAATATTAACCACTATGATGATATTGATTATTTGTCCTCAGTGAAGCCCAGAGTCAGCAGAACTGCTGCTGCACCCCTCCTGAGCAATTCGAGCAGCCGTCCTTGGAGAAATAGAGTTAGCTATGATTTTGTGGTAATGTAAGTTTTACAGTCTCTTAAATTGCTTTAGACATTTTGGGCTGCTGCATCAAAGAGTTTTAGCTGGTAAAGCTTCCAGTACTAGCTGGACACGGCATTATTTCCCTAGATAACTAGAATATATTGGCTTTGCACGTAATGTGTTACTGCTTGATGCTTAATGGTATACAAGATAGAAGCAAGAGGTGATGTTTAAGTGTTACTCTTGGAAGATAAAATATTTGACTTTAGCTTGTGAAATGGATCCTTGTGAATGAGGAACATGAAGAACGATGGAGTAAAGGCAAGGCAATAGTTTATGATGTTTAAGTGTTATTCTTGGAATAAATATAGGAGATTTGCTGCTTAATCTGTTGAATGATTAGTGTGATGTACAACATTCATATTGAATATTCAGTCCTGTTTAGTTGAAAAGGCTTAATATATTCAACTCAAAGCATCAAGGCATTATGTGGCTTTTCTACTTGGATCCTCTTTTTGTGTGTCGCTTTACCGAAGAGCATCTCTAATATTCTTATCTTTATCACACAAACCATTTTGTGGGTGTTGTTTCTAAATAACAACAACAGCAATTTGGAGTATCTCGGGTCCTGCAGTAATCCCGTTGACTTTTCTTTTGACCTTATAAAAATAGGTTGACACACAAGATTTAGGGGCTTCCTTTACAAGACCTTCCCTATGAACACACGAGCCAGGGTGTTGAAAACACTCACATTTAGGTTTTCCATGACCTCCGATCTTCAAATGCAAGTACTTCTATATTTCTAAAACTAACAACCATCTTACTCCTAATTTTAAGTCATTATTTTTATCTCAAGATGCCCTCCCCACTTTAGTTTAGATAATGATGGAACTTACAATTTTACACTGGCTGTAAGATTATTTGATGCAAGACTCCTTTATCTTAGTTTAGGATAAGCCACGTCGAAAAAGCTGCACAAGTAAAGTTAATTGAAATCAGTGGATAGGGAAAATGTGATGATGCTATCTACATGTTTGTAAATTTTCCAACATGTCATGGTTTGAAGACTTAAATATTTTCTTCCAGTAACATTGTCATTCTTCTCTCAATTTTCCTTGCTTCCTAAAACCTAGAAGCTGCCTTTGCGAACAATCCCAAGAACGTATTTTGCATGCTTGGTAAACCTTTCGTGAAGACAAATCTGTGAACCTCACACGCCATCATACTTGTGATTAATCAAATGGGAACTAAATATGTAGTTACTAGTATATGTAATATGTAATGATTCTTTTGTTTTGCTATTGTTGATCCCTACTGAATGTTTGAGATCAGGACATCAAGAGCTCAACCGAAGGTTTGTACCGGAGTATTGTCCAGAAAATCTGCCAAAGTGAGCGAAACATTTAACAATAATTGTGTCTTCCTGCCCCATCTCTATCACTACGGTATATAGTTAATATTGTGATTAGAGTTGATTCAGTTGACGCATTTTAATCATTTTAATGTCCAGAGTACGATGAATAGCGCAAGTACAGTATCCAATACGCAGAGAAACTCAAAATCAAAGTCCACATTATGTACGAACAAACTGAGGTCTGATGCTGCTATTTCATCCAAGAGAAAGCAGGACATGGTCAGATCTTCTCTATCTGCAGAAACTTCCTCAGTTGTTTCCATTGAGAACCCTTCTCAAAAGGAGGTTCTTTCTGGTAGTAACAGCAACTTTGATAGCACTAGGTTAGACGTTATTGCAAGAAGAAAATCTGAACGCAGGAATTCGTTTACATTCTCACTGATGTCTGGATCAAAGGTTAACGCTTCCTACTTCCCCCTTGGAAACTTCTTATTATATTCCTCACTAATCATTGGCACTATTTTACAGTTTCTAAAGGAACGTGGTAAAACACATGAAAATTTACCCAATATTTACGATGTTCGCAATCATCTTGAAGTTAGTGATTATGTGGATGACATATATCAGTATTACTGGGTTATGGAGGTAATATATATTCCATATTTTCATCATTCTGATTTGGAAGAGTGTTGGTAAGTAATCCATCTGTTTGCTTGATTTTTCCTATTGTAGGGTCATAATCCTGTGTTGAAGGATTACATGGAAATTCAGACAGATATTAGCCCACAGATGCGAGGAATATTGGTCAACTGGCTTATTGAGGTACTTAATTTCACTCCAGCGTTTGATTTCTGTAGTTCTTTCAATTGTTTCATGGGACACCGTTTTCACCTCTTACCACTGTTCTTTGTCACAGGTTCATCACAAATTTGATTTGATGCAAGAAACACTTTTCCTCATGGTTACACTGCTAGATCGGTATCTCTCCCTTGAGATCATCAAGAAGAACGAAATGCAATTAGTTGGCCTTACTGCACTTCTATTAGCATCAAAATATGAAGACTTTTGGCACCCCAGGGTAAAGATTTCTCAAAGATTGAACGAGTTTTACTTTTATTAAATTACAAGCATAGAAGGTCTAACTGCATGTCTTAAATAGATTGTGAAGTTCTTAATGATTAGCTTCTCGTCTCAATTAATTTATTACATTTTGGCCCCAGGTCACTGACTTAATTAGCATCGCAGCAGAATCATATACTAGAGATCTAATGCTTGGCATGGTATGTATGCTTTTCTCGTCGATCATTTCAATTTGTATTCATTACCTAACTTATCTCTGAACAAACATAACTGGGAACGATTTGAGCGCTGTGGCATTGTCTTGAGAAATATTGCTCGACTAAGTAGTGCATACATCTTTAATTTCAGGAGAAGGCAATCCTAAAGAAATTGAAATTTCGTCTTAATGAGCCTACTCTTTATGTCTTCATGCTAAGGTTTCTCAAGGCTGCTCAATCAGAAGTAAAGGTATTTAAGTTGATGTCCCTAATAATCATTTTCACGTTAATTAAATGTTTATTTCATAATATAACTAATCTTTATGTTGTGCCATTTAGTTGAAGTCCTCTGAGAGTTTTTAATTAACCTTCATATCAGTAACATCTTTCTTCTTGTGCATTATTTTCCAGTTTGAACATCTTGCATTTTACCTCATTGAGCTTTGCTTAGTTGAATACGAGGCTTTGAACCACAAGCCGTCAATGCTCTGTGCATCAGCTATCTATCTTGCTCGATGTACAATGAAAATGACTCCCACATGGACTCCTCTCCTAGAAAAGCACACACGATATGAAGAACCCCAATTAAGGTTTACAATTTTTGGATAAATCATCTTCAGAAACATTTAATTTTTACGATTCAATTAAACTCGATTGAATGCTACAGGAATTGCGCGGAGATGATATTGAAGTTTCACAAAGCTGCTAGAACTTCTATGTTGAAGGTCAGTTACGAGAAATACATGAAGCACGATCAGAACAAAGTTGCAGCTATAAAGCCTTTGGACATTCTTCCTCTCTGATTCCGCGTTGATGTATCAATTTTAAGTTTTTGTCCCTTAACCCCATCTCTCTTCTTGCGGACTGGACTGCATTTGATATATAATGTGGTTGATGAAGTCTGTGTTAGACGACAAATGTGTGTGATGTGAATTGGGATTAAAAGATAACAGTATGTTAATAGAAGAAGTCTTAGATCCATCCATTGTAAAAAAAAAAATACAACAATTTCTAACTGCTTATGTCGTGTGTGCAATGTGTCATTACTCTACATTCATTTGCCTGTGAAATAAGCAAAGTATATACATGTCCCAGAGCGAGCACTGGTTGGGTAAAATGTATATTGTGAAGAAAAGAAAACAAGCAGGTTGAGGATGAGTCCCATCCAGTGCTTCTCTTTCCATATGAAATCTTGTTTAGGTGGTGGGTAGTTTCGACATACACATGCATGTGTCATGGAGCACAACATAATATGACGCTAATGTCTGTGATGTCCGTTGGGAAGTCACTTTATGGAGAGCTTGCCTAAGGACTTTTGAAACTTCCCGCCAAAGCAGATGATAAGGGCAATTTCTCAATGATCGAATATCTTTTTAAGGTGACAACATCATGCAGTTGTGTTGTCGTTATTTTAGAATATTGTGAGTGCAATATCTCAAGGATCGAATATCTTTTGGGGTTGAAAATTTGCGGACTCAAATGTTGAAGATGTTGGTTTCGCTAAGGCTCAAGCAAGTTTTATTTGGAGGTTGAGAACATCAGTTATGAAAATTATGATTCCTCATCCAAAATATGTCTATTGGTGTCAATTTGATTTTTCTTGCAAAGTCTACTATAAGGTGGCATGCTTGGTGAGTCCATACGGAAGGGAAGGGCAGCCCACGGGCTATCCTCCTATGCACAATCCTTAAGGGTTGTAGAGGCAACTAAACGCCTAGTTTAGGCACATCTAGAGAGTGCTAAAGTACTTGTATGGGTTCTGGATCCCATCGAGCGGATTTGACCTTTGTAGACTTCATTGGGCACCTGCGGGGGCCCTAAGGTTGGTGATAGAGCATTGGTATGGTATGCTTAACACCTGTAAGCCAAATGAGCTATTGAGACATACACTAAAGGTCTCGTGTGCTAACTCAGGTGCTTTGGTTATAGGTTTTGGCCTTGCTGTGGGGTCATTGGCTAGAAATGCTGTCATGAGTTGATGCCACATAGTTGGTCAAATATGGCAAGATATCGATATTGTAAGAACGAGTATGCTATGAAGTCATTTCTAATTATCCACAGATTATCGGATGGCCCTACTTAGACTAGCACTAAAGAAAGGCATTACAACAAGTATTAAGCTACGATGCCCATAGAAAATGACTAGTGCAAGGATCGCATTGTGGAAAATTCAAATGACCCTCAATGTTTCAAATTTAGCTAAGAGAGCTCCTCTCTTGCGAGTATATTTCGAAAGGACCGCATCTTATGCGTAAGCATAGGAACAAGCTGGAAGATGTGAACTGCAAATAAGCGAGCGCTTGACACTGTGTATAACAGGCATGTGTTCAGGTGATTACACTCAAGTAAATTTTGTTGGCAAAATATGCAACGGATTATGTCCAGACTTGCGATGAAAGTTGGTAGAAGGTAGGCAAAAGGAGCGAGACTACTATAGCACCAGTGGAAAGAAAAAGAACTGTCTTACTGTGGGACGTAAAGATTCAACCCATGTCACCATATGTGGGATGGGATTAGTTTTTGGCAAAAGTAGCATAGTAGTGGATAATCGATGAGTCGAGGTCCGTGTAATGATGTATCAATCAGACGTTTGAATTAACCTACAGCTTGTAAGTTTTGTATCAATCAGAAAACCTTGATTAACACAAGACATTGAATACAGTAAAATAAATATTCTATAGTATAACATACGATTTAGTGAACCTCTCTTAAGAGAAACATTCAAAGAACATGACTAGTCAGAGTAGTGAGCCTCCCTTTAGAGAACTGGTAATTACTTCTGCTATTAGGCCATCTCCAGCGCCACACCAAAATTTGCATAATTTTGCACCAAATCTTGCACATTTCCAACCATTATACCAAAACTTACACCAAATGAACAGTGTTTAATGAATTTTTTCTCTTTTTTTATTCTTAGTAATTTATTTATTTAAAATATTATTTATTTATTTATTTATTTTAGAAATACATAAACTACTAAATAAATAATTACGTTAAATTAAGAAAAATATTAAATTCATTAATAAATATAATATTAAAACATAGTACAATTAATAAAATAAAATCACTTCAAAAATAAAAAAATAAAATCATGCCATTAAAAAATAGTGCACTTTCAAAACGTGAGGAGAACAAAATTTTGTTTAAAGATTTGAGTTTGATAACAGATCCAAACCTACATTTGTTTTTTCAAAATGAACAAACAAGAATTTTATGAAAAAGAGCTCAACAACAAGATAAATGATCTGAAAGTTCATCTGGTTTGTTTTGGAAATTATTTTGAGGATATTGGAGGATTTGGAAGCGATATTTCAAATTACTAAACGGTGCACTTGTTTTTATGTATTGCTTTCTTTAAATAAAATTAGATTAATGTAGGTATGTGATTGTTGTAATATAGTTCGTGTTAACTATAAATAATAGTATTTGCTATATTTTAAATTTTTTTATTCTTATTTTAATTAATTTAGTAATTATTATTTTTAACATTTAAAAATTATTTTAAATGCAAATAATAATAATAATAATAATAATAATAATAATAAATTACATTTGTCGTTTGAGTTTATTAATTCAATTGGTGTGTAATTGGTGTGGTGCTGAGGATCAACCATTACATTTGGTATCAGAATAGTACATGACTCGGGGGAAATGAAAACTCGAAACAAGTCCCGGGAAGAGCAGATTAAAAGGATCGATAAGAAGTTGGGCCAATTGGTTGTAGCTTATCAAACACGGACCAAGCTGTGAAGCATCTCTGTAGCAGATATGATACACTTGAAGGGTTAATGGTGGAGATGAACAAAAAATATGAGAACATTGTGGGGATGTTGGCTAAGATGAGTAGAGGATCAGTTAGTTCCGGGAATTCTTCGCCCCAAGGAAATGGCAAAGGAATACAAGTAGAGGACCAACGGACTCCCATTCTGTTAGAGGAAGGAGTGTTGAACACTGTGACGGGGAATTTTTCTTCTCAAGGAATAAATAGGGGAGATTACAGATTGAACACAAATATCCCTAAGATTGATTTTCCATACTTTAGTGGGGAGGGCCCTAGAGAATGGGCAAAGAAGGCTAGGAAGTATTTCTCGATTCATCAAGTGCATGAGGAAATGAAATTGGGCATTGGTGAAATGAATTTGAAGGGAAAAGCAGATATATGGTTCCATAGGTTTATAACCAGCTTTCCAGGTGTGGATTGGGGAGCATTTTCCACCAAAATTTGTAAAGAATTTGCAGAAAACACAGCTGAAGAAGTAATTGAAGTTTTCAGCAAGATAAGGCAGAAGGGATCTATTGCTGAATATCAGGAACAATTTGAAGAACTAAAATCACAGGTGATGTTGTCGCTGCCTCATCTACCTGAATCTTATTACATATCTATTTTCACTAGTGGCTTGAAGGAGGAGATCAAATCTATGGTGAAAATCATTAAGCTTACAACCTTAGCCAAGGCTTTTGAGGTAGCTTTGTTGCAGGAGAACACCATCACATCCATAAATAAAGGAGCAAAGCCTTATAAACCTTATGCTCCAGCCAAATGGACTACTCCTAATGCCAAACCAACTGGAACCACCCATAAAGATACACCCTATACTGAACCAAATAAAAAGAACCCAAGCAACCCCTTGAAATTCAAAGCTATCACGCCTTCTGATTTCCAAACCAAGAGAGAACTGGGGTTGTGCTACAGGTGTGATGAGAAGTACACATGTGACCACATATGCTGGAATAGGATGCTGAAGTTAATACTTATAGACGAGGAAAAACATGGGAAAGATGAAGAATTACCTGGAGGGGAGGGGAAGTAAGAAGTAGGAAATGAATTGAGTGAAGTAATGGAGATTTCAATTCATGCCTTGATGGGCAACAATCAAACCAAGACTATTAGACTCCCATGGAGCATCAAAAGCAGGAGGGTCTCCATCCTCATTGATAGTGGGAGTACCCACAGCTTTATTGATGAGCACTTAGCCAGGAACCTCAATTTCAGTGAATGTGACGGTGGCAGGTGGGGAGAAATTGGTTAGTAATGCCATCTTCAAACCCATTGACCTGGAAGATACAGGATTTGGAGTTTCAGTATCAGTTGAGGGTCTGCAAAGGAAGTATAACCTTTACCCATGGTGGTACCCAGATGGAACTAAGTAAGGATGCTGTTAATGAAGAATGTCATATGATGATAGAAGAAGAGGAAATGAGCCAGTTCAAGGGGCAAACTTATAGAGTGATAGCACAAATTGACTTAAGTATTGACAAGGAACCAAAAGTAATATCAACTGAAATTCAGATAGTGGTGGACGAATTTTCAATGGTTTTCTCTAAACCAAAAGGCTTATCTCCACTAAAGTTTAATGATCATCACATACCAATTAAAGAAGGACACAACCCTTCAAACTGAGGCTATATAGGTGCCCCTACATACAAAAAACAAAGATTGAAAGGCTGTTTAAAGAGATGGAGGAGATTGGAATAATTCAGCCAAGCACTAGCCCTTATGCATCTCATGTCCTACTGGTTAAGAAGAAAATGGTACTTGGAGGTATTGTGTAGATTATAGTCAGCTAAATAGCCTTACCATCAAGGATAAGTACCCTATGCCCCTGATTGATGAGCTACTAGATGAATTAAAAGGAGCAAAATTGTTTACCAAGATAGACTTGAGAGCGGGGTACCACCAAATCAAGGTTACTAAAGAAGACATTCACAAAACAACTTTTAAAACACATGAAGGGCTCTATGAATTCAGGGTAATGCCCTTCGGACTCACAAATGCTCCTGCCACTTTCCAATGCTTGATGAATGAGTTTTCAGGGAACAACTCAGGAAATATGTGTTGGTCTTCTATGATGACAACTTGGAGACCCACAGCAAACATGTGTTTGAGGTTTTAAAGTTACTGAAGGAACACCAACTTTATGCTAAGGGGAGTAAGAGTTCATTTGGACAGTCCAAAACAGAATACTTGGGTCATATCAAAGCTGAAGAAGTGTCTACAGATCCCTCCAAGATTACTGCTATGCAAGAGTGGCCTACACCTTCAAATATCAAACAGTTAAGGGGGTTTTTTAGGACTTACTGGCTATTATAGAAGGTTTGTGAGAGGATACGGAGCTATGGTTAGACCGCCAGCAAATCTTTTGAAGAAGGATGAGTTTCAGTAGAATGAAGCAGCTGATCTGGCTTTCCAAGGATTAAAACTTGCTATGTGCACTACTAATGTATTGTCTCTCCCAGACTTTACTATTCCATTTGTGATAGAAACTGATGCATGTCATGGTCGAATGGGGGTTGCATAAATGCAAAATAAGAGACCTATTGCCTACCTAAGTAAAGGGATCAACAGTAGGAATTTTGGTCTAACCATATAAGAGAAAGAACTCCTAGCACTTGTGACAGCAGTGGGAAAGTGGAGGCACTACCTAGAAGGGCATCACTTCGTCATAAAAACCGACCATCAGTCCCTTAAATGTTTGCTGGAGCAAAGAATTACGACCAAAATGCAGCAGAAATGGTTAACCAAACTATTTGGCCTTAGCTATGAGATCCAATATAAGAAGGGGATAGACTACAAAGTAGTAGATGCCCTGTCCAGAAGAGAGAATAATGAGGAAGCTGAATGTTTTGCCATAACAACCATGACCCAGCTTGGATTCAGGAAGTGATTACAAGTTACCAAAGGGATAAGGAAGCTGGAAACAAAATCACTGTCTTAATTCTTGACGAAAAATTAGAATTAGACTACTCCTACAGGGATGGGTTGCTTGAGTATAAATCTAAGATGTACATTGGCTCTGAAGCATATGTGAGGCAAAAATTAATTGAGGCTATCCACTCATCTTATGAAGGAAGACACTCTGGGTACAGACCAACATTCACAGGGCTAAAAGTCACTTCTTTTGGCCTGGAATGGTGAAGGAAATTAGACAAGAGGTTTTGGAGTGTGACACATGTCAAAGGTACAAAGGGAATCATGTTGCCTATCATAGCCTACTACAACCATTGCCTGAATAGCAATATCCTTGGAGCCACATCTCAATGGACTTTATTGAAGGATTATCCAGTTCTGGAGCCAAGAATGCCATTTTGGTGGTGGTAGATAGGTTCACCAAATATGGCCACTTCTTATCTCTATCACACCCTTTCTCAGCTGCCAATGTTGCAAAGCTATTCCTAAATAACATCTTCAAGCTTCATGGGATGCCACAAAATATCATTTCAGATAGAGACAAAGTCTTCACAAGTGCATTCTGGCAAGAATTATTCAAACAACTAGGAACTGGATTACAACTGAGCTCTGGTTATCACCCTAACGGATGGCCAGACGGAGAGACTGAATCAGAGCTTAGAAATGTACCTTAGATGCATGGCTCACTGACATCCTAGCAGTGGAATAGATGGATGAGTATGGCAGAGTGGTGGTACAATACCACCCTCCATACCTCTATTAAAATGACCCCATTTGAGTCCCTTTATGGAATCAAACCCCCTCAATTGGCATTAGGTCCATACCAACAGATCAATGTGACAGCAGTGGACGAATTACTTCAAGAGAGGCACAAAATGGACCAGATCCTCAAAGAAAATTTGGCACAGGCCAGAGGTCGGATGAAGTTATATGCTGATAAATATCGAAGTGAACGAGAATTTCAGCTAGGAGACTGGGTATACCTTAAACTGCACCCATTTGCTCAACACTCTGTGGCTAGAAAAGTTGACAGGAAAAATTGGCTACAAATACTATGGCCCTTACAGAGTAATTTAGAGACTCGGAAAGGTCGCATATAAGTTAGAGTTACCTGCTGGAGCTCATATTCATCCTGTTTTTCACGTATCACTATTGAAGAAAGAAAATTGGCGAGAATGAGGTACCAGTTTTTGAGTTACCAGAACCAAGGGGAGTGATATCCCTCCATCTTCTGAACCTTGGGGACAAGGTTGGTCTAAGGGGGAGGGTTGTTACGAAGGAGAAGAAAAGGATCAATGGAAGTGGCAGCAAAAGAAGAGAAGCAGACGCAAGCCAAGAGGGAAAGAAGAAAGGGAGGACTAACGGTCACAACCAATTTTCAAATTCAACACGGCGTCATTTTGGTTAGGAATAAAAGTGTCGTTTTGAGTTGTAAATGATGTCAATTGAGTTGTAATCAATTTTATATGTCAGTCATGTTTTTCCTTCCTAACATTCACGTTTCTTCCTTGCTGGTTGGTTATATAATTGTAACGAGGAGAATGGAAAAGGTGTGATGTGAATTGGATTCTTCCTCTCCAAGTCTTCTTCTTCCTCTTTCTGTTTCTTCATCAATTTCTCTGTGATTTCTTCTTCTGCAGTTATCGTTCCTTTAGAATTAATAAAATTCCATTTGTCATTTGAGTTTATTAATTCAATTGGTGTGTAATTGTTGTGACGCTAAGAATCAACCATTACACGCTGTTGCACCAAACTTAGGTGTTGCCATTGGAGATGGCCTTAAAAAAGATTTCAATGGCATTATCAATCACCAGTTCTTCAATTTTTTTTCCCATTTCTGTCCAATTTACCGAGATGTGCACTGAGAACTGCCTTTGGCAAATTGGCTTTCCAAAGAAACTCTTGCTATACTCCCTCGGCAAGTTCCATCACATTCTCAGAGGACCGCCAAATTCATTGCCTATGTACAATCAATATTCACCAGTATTATGGTGCCTAATATTTTGTTTTTCTAATCCCAGTTGAGAAAGCCATTTCTGAGGATTATTTTTCCTTTGTTACTCAATAAATTATCGGTAATTCATGACGTGTTGTAATTGAGTAACAACTACTGTTTTCTGGTGAATTGCAATTTCTACTTCCACTGTAAAAAGGATTGGCCTCTATATTCCTTGATTACCCTTCAATCTTGGCAATTAGGCGGCAATATAACCCACCTTCACTCCACAGGCACTCATTTTCTATCCTGATCTGGTTTGTAACAACAATTGTTTCTTGTGAATTGTAATTTCCTCTTCCACTGTCAAAAAGGAATCTCATCAATTTTTTTTTGTTCATTCTGTAACATTACCGTTTTATTTAGAGTTCTTCAGATATATCAATACAATGAAAAATAAAAGTTGAAACAATAAGAAATAATGCTTGTAAAAAAAGAAAAAGCTGATTTTTAATAGAATTTGTTGTAAAATGTAGGCGCATCTGAATGCACAATCCCCAGATGAAAGAAGGCAGTGCCAGAATCTCAACGCCCAATTATTTCTTATTGGCAACGTAAAGCGCTGTATGCACCATCGATAATTAAGTGCATCAGTGACTCTAATTTGTTGCCGTCCCATTTCCAGAATAATTTATCAAATAACAAGCAGTAAAATCGATGCTTTTGAGAAAACTAAAGGCTCATAGATGATTTAGATTTACATCAACAAGCTCAGAAGCTAGTTTGATGGTATA
>CAIGRK010317636.1:0-12232 GCA_903798315.1 Fraxinus greggii | reverse complement strand
AAATCTCAAGTAACAATCGGTCACTATCAACACAAAATTGGTCAAAACAACCATGACGAAGATCTAATGCTCGTAACTGCAACCAACATACCGTACGACCCCATATAACACTAGTTACCACCGCCAAAACGCCAACAGTCATCACCATAACACTCCACACCACCAAATGTAGATTGACACAACTGCAGATTCACACCACTTGCAAATCCAATTTGTGAGTCAAGGACAATACATTTAATTTTAATTATAACCAAACAAGCCCTCCGCTCAAAACACCACCAGTCCCCCACACACTTTTTCTCGACGCCTGACGTTCTCCATTTTCCTCTCTACAATGGCAGCTTCTCCCATTTTCAGATCATCCTTCCTCTCGCCCCACCTCCTTCAACACCACTCATCCGCTACAGCTAAATCTCCTGTCACTACACACTTTACTCTAATAAAAGCCACTACCTCTTCCGACCCTGCTACGACAACTCCTCCACCCACACCACAATCATCTAACCATCTCAAGTACAGACGCTCAGCTGATGAGAATATCTGGGACGAGGCCCATCGCTACAACGCTGCTCACAACCTCTCCACCAAGTACGTGCCCTTTAATGCTGACCCCGCACCTACCGAGTCCTATTTTCTCCGACATCATCATCGGTGGTGGGGTCGACGTGAATATCCGGGACGAGGACCTTCGCCACAACGCCGCTCACAACTTCTCCACCAAGTACGTGCCCTTTAACGTCGACCCCACATCGACCGAGTCCTATTTTCTCCGGAATCTTCACCGGTGGTGGGGCTGAGGGGGTTTGGTTTATAGGCGGCGATAACAGGGGTAGAGGGAGAAGAGAGAGAATGGGCGAGAGAGAGATCAATTGGGGGTGTCGGGATTGAAAATTTGGGTTGGGGTAGGGGTGGATGGTTGGTTATAATAAATATTTATTAACAATTTTATTAAATCTATATTACCACCTGATTTTTGAATTGTAAATTTCACCTTCTTTGTTTTTGAATTGTAATCTTGAAAAGAATGGTTTTAGGTAATTCTTATTTTTTTTATTGAATTTTTTGGGCTTTCAATTTTTTGAGGCCTCTCAAGAATTGAGGCTTAAGGCAATGGCCTAGATTGCTTTAAGCAGGGCAACGAAGGTGTCAAGTCAAACTCTCTTCCCAGGTCAACTTACTCACTATTCGTAAGAGTGAGAGAGTAAGCTTTTCTTGACCGCAAAGGCGACGGGGTCGAAAGAATGAGGTCAATCTATCTTTATTTACATGTTTTTTTCTTTGACTCAGAAGGAGGAAAAGACGTAGATATTCTTTAGTGTACTTGTTAAAAGGACTACTTTAAAGATGGAACGGTACTTGAAGGTTATTTGTACCTCTTTTGACGATCAAGTCACAACGGTAACAATTATCTCTTATTTTTTTACTATACATAAGAAGTTACTTTTCTAAAGTATGTAGAGCCAAACATCCATTACGTATAAAACATGAATTAATTCTGTGAGTCAACCCTTCATCTCAGTATAATAAGTTCCAAAAAATAACTTAATTTGACAACTTATGGGCTTCCATTACTTCAAATATTTCCTTTTTCTAAATCCTCGCATAAGTCAAAATTAGTACAAGTGCATTGGTCAAATTATCTACTAACGTGGGTTAGTGTCAAGTACTCATATGGACCTGTTTGCACGTGTATTCAATGATCATCATGATTATAGAAAATCTTATAACAATAATATTTGTCTCAAATGAAAGAATCAATCATGAAAAAATGTATTTTAACATGCATGATCTGCACAAATTGCACCAAAAGTAGCGGAAAAACAGGAGACAAGACCTAATTTTTTTTTGTTTTTTGTTTTTTTTCCTTTTCTTTTCTGTTACTCTTGATGGAAAGAACTTCTTTTCTGAATATTGGGAGGAAAAAAGAAACTTTTTGAACGGAAAGAAGAACCCTTTTGCATGGTCTCCAAGAAAAATATAATTAAAATGATCTTGAATCTTTTGAGATCAAAACTTGAAAATAAAATCAAATCCGTGACAGCAAATCTTGGCTGTTTGATCTTTTTCTATGTTTGCTGGTTTATACTTATTATGTTTAGACTCATCTTTATGAATGGAATCTTCTATCTGTACGAATGTGCTCTCGTTGAGAAAAAGTGAATATGGTCATTGTTACAATTCTCAATCTTTTCAGTAGCTAGGAAGAGGAAAAATAATGGGTCTGGGAGGGAAAATGTGAAGCACCATCATTAAAATGCAGAAAGAAAAGGCGGGCTTGTGGGCAAGCTCTGGTTGGAAAGTGTCCGTTTCCGGGATTTTGCATTTTTAATTTTGACATAATTCGAACTCTATTATTTGTAGCACAATGATGATACTTACATTATATCTATGGTGCAATTCTTTGTATAATGATCAAGATCGCTAAAAAGTATAATGAGAAAGAATCTTGAAGTTGTTGAACCAATTCTTTCGTTCCAGAGGAAGAAGAAATAACATTCTATGCGTCGAGGCATTGGATACTTATAATGTACTAGTATAATTTCAGATCTAGACAAATACATTTCTTTGATATTCAATACTTTTTAACATGGGATTGAAACCATTAGCAAATTACTTCATAAGTAACAGAAAAACAAATAAAGATGAGTAAAATTTTGTATCTTAATGCTATATTGAAATGAGTCTATATGGGTAGGACTTGCACAAGAAGCGTGGCATAAATTATGCCTCATCAATGGAGTCTCCTTTTATGCAGTTCTGCAGCTTGTCCTAATAATAGCTTGTCAATATTAAGTTATTATAACCACATGCCATCGCTCATAATATTCAAATAAAATCATGATTGGAAATTATTAATTGTACAATCAAAGCAACTGAGCATGAAAGCAGCCGCTTCAATCTAATGATTTTCCAAAAAAATAAAATAAAATAAAAATTGACAAATGAGTAAATGACTCTAAAATCGTCAAAATGAGTTATATTAATGTCATTTTAAGGTAATTTTAAAAATAATATGTAGCATTAGTCGAAGATACAAGATGAAAGAAGTGTTTTATGTCAAACTTCATGATCGGAACATAGGAACCCCTAAAAACTATAAGCATGTTATATGTACATCATTGTTAATATTGTACCACGTAGTAACACATCATTGGACAGTTAAAAGAAAATGCATTTTTCGCTCACAATTTTTTGAAAATAAAAGGGATGTCGAAATTTATGTAAGAGATTGAATGTACATTTAGCATTATTGTAAAAACTATGTGGAAATGGCACTTGCATTATAAAACAAATAAATAAAGTATAAAATAAGAACTCAAAAAAATCAGAGAGCTTTTTCAAATGAAAATTTGTCTAGAATAGGGAATTTTTGCAGTCCTTTTTATTTGAAAGACTGTTGAAGGAAGGGACAAAGAGCTTGATCAAAGCCATCAGAAATGGTGCACAATCGATGGTCCCCTTTCAGCAATACAATTTCTTTTGGCTTTAGCTGTTGACTTCAAGTATTGCCTGTTCTTGATTTGGGACCATTTAATTGGTTGTATTCTTTGTTCTAATGTATGTAAAGCATTACTGTGTGAAAAAGCAGCTACTACTGGAATTTGAAGGCTTTTATAGTAGAGAGAATTGGACAAAACTCTGGTATTAAAAAAATAAAAGAGACCAATATATTGTACATTATAATAAAAGAAACCAATATAATAAAATAATATAATTCAAATATTATTTTATCAAAAAATATATAACAACTTGGCCCAAACCCATGATCACAACTGGCTCAACCTACTAGCACGTAGGTTTTTTCCTATTCAAAGACTATTGGTACCCATTGGGTCCCAAACCCAAGTCTAAAACTTGAGTAATATAAAGTGGTTTCTATTCTTGTACTTTTTCTATGTGGAATTGTCATTTTCCAATTTCCACCAATTTTTATTCTTAATTTATTTCAACTTCAAGTGGTCATCTTTTTACCTTTAATTTCTCATTCACCCTAAATTTGTTTTGAAAAATTAAATACATTTTATTAATCTAATCATGGAGTAGAACACACTCGGCCAAAGAAGTCTTTTGTCCAACTAACAAGACCCACTAAAATAATTGGTAAAAATTTGATCAAACCAACTAAAAAAATCCATTTTTCCAACACATTTATGCACCAAAAAAATTATCTTGAAAATTTCCACACCCCAGGACTATTCACAATGGCACTATCAGGATTCACGCCGCGCGTGATCCTTGTGTTGATTCACGCTACCAAGTCTTCTCTCCTTTCTTATCGATAAAATAGAGCTCAATGTAGTATCCCCTACCTACAACAACAGGTTTGGAAGCGAAAGATTTCTTCAAATAGCTCATCACGAGGGCAATTCCGCGTACATAATTAAGGGAACGAGCCCCAACTTCCATAGGTCCTTTGTTTGACCTCCCTGATAAGGGCAGCATTGATAGATCGTNTAAACTATGCAAAGGCTATTTGAATACTTTTGAAAAAGTTTCTAGCAAGAAAAGCAAAAACAATTCTCAACGCCCTTACGAGGTAGTGATGAGTTAAACTACTCGTGTTGGCATGGAAGTCAGCCCGGTAAACTGATTCCATTCTGCTACTAGGGTTCCAAACCTTCCCCTTAGCTCTATAAAGACCTTTTCAACTCAAAAGATGCTAAAGCTATTTAGAGTTGGTATTTTCGGAAGGAAAGACTTCGTTTACTTCCTGCAAATTGCTTATGTAAGAACTAGTGAAAGGAATTTGGAACAAAATGATTAAGGGCAGCATTGATAGATCGTTGAATGAAGATTATGCAAGCTATCCATTTTAAGAAAGTCAAATTTTAAAGTGGAACTTCAAATTAAACATAATCTCACAACTAGCACAAAAATTAGTAAGAAATATTTCGCATATGGCATGTTGGTTATATAAATATAAAACAAATATACTTAGCTTGTCTTTTATATTAATAATTTAATTTGGTATCGGAGTAGATAAAGCCTTTAATTCCAGGCTATTAGTTATAAAACGTTTAATTAATCAAATGCATCTACATAATAATCTTGTACTTCAATTAATGATTGCTAATAGGCAAGGTGGTTAGGCAGCGAGAGAGTAGAAAATATTGGAAATTGGAATAAGAATTAGTCAGAGAATAATTTTTCTTTAATTTAATCAATCGGGATATTAACTAGATGCTCATGGAATAAGAATTAGTCAGAAAATAATTCAATTTCTTGATTGAATCTGAATCACGAACCTCTAGTTTTTGATTCACGAACTTGGCATTCTTAACATTCAAGCCTTTCATGATATTCTTTGAAATATAGGCTACACGGATGTGTGGACACTTTTTTAATTAAATCAAAAACTTAATTCTAGATTATATGGAGCAAGAAAACCAATTTTTTTTCCCCTTTTAGCCAAAATCGACGCCTAGGCATCTGTGTTCTCCTAGGCCTCCATCTTCATCTGTACATATAGATGAAATAGTCTCAATTCATTTTCAAGTTTAATTAGGCCATAATTGATTTAATTGTAATTGTAGTTCTTGACTTTAGTTATAATTACAATTAAGTCTAAACTTTCACAATAATTGCAATTGAGTCCAAGATTTTATAGAGCTACCATTGGGACCTATTCGGACATATATTTTGCAAGCTTTATTAGTTAGATATTGTCTAATTGATCCTAGATCATTAAATCTAATAATTAGTCTTTACAATTTTTGTAAAGGCAAAAGAGTGCACTCTAAAAATATATAAAATCAAAGAAGCTAAAATATATATGTAATATTTTCCTTTGACCTATCCTATATATTTTATCTCCATCCAAGATTAGATAATTAGATACGAGCTTAAATAATCATTTTATCCCTCTAATTGTTTTCGAATCAAGCCGAGCAGACATGACGTTAAGGACGAGCCGAGTTTGGTTAATGTCCCGCAAACAAAGCCCAGCTCAGCCCTTTGGCTCGTGTTGACATGAGTCGAGCTTGAGCTTACCCATGAGTCAACCCTTGTTATTTTTTTTTATAAAATTAATAAAATAAGTCAACTCGACTAGTGAAAAAAATCGAGCTCGACTCGTCTCAATACGAATGCAAGCGTCACATTGGCCGAGCCGAGATGAACCGATGTGACGAGCCAATGAGCGAGTTTGGTTGCTAGCGAGTGACGGAATCTCAAATGATCTTTCATTAAAATTTTGTTACTAACCATCTATAGAACCTCCTCGTATTAGGATTTAAAGAAATTAATCGTATTTTCGAACAAAAAGAATCTTCCAATTCAATCATAACACCGACAGAACGAGATTGAAGTAACAGCATGTTCGGTTTAAGTCCATAATGGAGGATGTAATTCATGTATTAAAACCCCATTTTGTCTGCAATATTTATATACTCAGTATTAATAAAGAGATTCAGTTTCTCGACACTAATGGAGAATTTAGGCCACTGTTGCTGAGACTGTCTCTGATTAAAACAACATTCAACTTGACCCTTATGCAGAAAAAAGATCAAAGAAAAATGGTTAATAAAAGGCTGAAAATATAAATTATCATTAGTTCAAAACCAAAAAAAAAACCACAAAACTACACGTTGGTAGAAATAAGTTCAAATCCACAAGAACTTGATTTCAAAGAAGATTCTAGGGTTTTGACAATATGGATTGCACAGGGCCTGGCTGCAGGATCAGTTGCAGTACATTGAAGGGCAAGATTCATTATCTCAACAATTTGATTTTGATTATTCATCACTGCATGATTCTTGATGGTTGGATCAACCCACATTTCAAGATGGCAATCCGAGTAGCAATATCTAGCCCATTCAACAATGCTTTGGTGGATTCCAAAACCCGAGTCGTCGGCCGGAGATTTTCCAGTCAGAAGTTGTATCAGAACAAGGCCATATCCATAGATGTCACTCTTTTCTGTTATGCCCTTGGATGCTCGAGTTTCTGTAGATCATTATAAGACATAATTTATTATACGTGCATGGACATGATTATATGGAAAAAGAGAAAGATGATTTTTCAAGAATTAATTCAAACAATGATTTATCAAACTTTTTGATACACACGAAAAGTAAAATGACAGTATTATTTTTCTTAAATTTAAATTCAGATCCCTGTATCTATATCTGTACTTGTAAAGTAAAAAGTGAGAATTTTTCATGATAGCCTTGATTAAACTTGTCTGCTTAAGGGACCTTCACCATCAAAGGATGAGCCCATAAAGAACCAATGGCAACATTGGATTCATTCTAAAAAGAAATAATCATGCTCTAGTCCTGTTCTTCCACAATTTACACTTTTTAATTTATTAGCAGAACTTGCAATTTCAGAATATTTACAAAATTATTTAGGATAAATGATAAAACTTTCATCTAATTCAAAAGTAATATTAAACATTTTAAGAATTGTAACATTAAGTGTGTACATTAATAGCACACTCGACAGTGTTAGAAAAGAAAAGGAAGCTTACTCATTATAATGTCTAGTATTATGTACCTGGAGCAAGGTAGGCATTAGAAATGATACTCTTGTTATCGGAATAAACGAGTCCCAGAATACTCAATCTCAGGCGGGCTTCGTCATTTTCATCGACGATAATTTTTTGAGGTGAAAGATCACCTGCCAGGATTCCTGTTGAACAATAACAGTGCAAATATCGAAGAGCTTTAGCAATTCCAATGGCCACTTTATGTCTTCTTTCCCAACTCAGGCCTGGAAGGGCTTCATGCAAATCCTTGCCTTCAATATATTCATAAACTAAAATTCCAAGCTTTTCTGACCGACATATCCCAAGTAGTTTCACAATGTTTAGATGTTTAAGGTTACATAATTCTGTTATATCTGTCGAAGACTTGGTTGAAAATGAAGTGATTTCCTTGGCCAAGAAATGAATGTTGTTTGTGGTTGATTTTCCTTTGTATGAAACTCCATTCTTTTCCCTGGAAATGAGATTTTCTTCCTTCATAGATGAAACAATATCCTCGATAGTTATTGATTTCGAAATCCTGGAATTCAAAAACTGTAATTCCCAAGTTCCATCTTCAGTTTCAGTTCTCTTCAACTCGACTTTCTTTCTTTGACGAATGAAAACAGCGAAGGAAATGGCAAGAACAACAACCACAGAGGAAACAAGAAGACAGACCAACAAAAACCAGGGAACCCGATTTTTAACACTGGAACATGGTGGCAAACCACTTGTTTCTCCACCGCATAGACTATTTCCGGCCACCGCGGAAGAACTGATGGCAATAAATGCCCCGGTGGAGGGTAAACTTCCATAAAAGTTGTTGTAGGAAATATTTACTTGAACAAGTGATTGCACCTTGCCTAAATTCGAGGGAATTTCGCCTGATAACTGGTTTACAGACAGATCAAGCTGGCTAAGAACTGGCATTTCAGAAAGACTAATAGGAATTCCCCCTCTAAGCTGATTATGGCTGAGGTCTAAATACACAAGCTTTTTGCATAAAGATAAATCATCGGGAATGTTACCCGAGAGCTTGTTTTCACTTAATTTCAGTTCCATAAGTTCTGAAAATTTCCCAAAACCTTGAGGGATGCTTCCCGAAAGATTATTTCCCGACAAATCCAGGTTTTCAATCTTTTTGCTGCCGAAGGAATCTGGCAAGTGCCCTGAAAATCTATTTCTTGCCAGGCTTAGCATTTGAAGTTCTGGCATATCCCATTTCTTTTCACCAATTGAGCCAAAGAGATCGTTCCCGGAAATATCGAGAAAGTAAACAAGAGGGAGGCTGGTAAATTCAGGGGACAATTCACTGGAGAGCTGGTTGTTCTGAAGGCGGATGCGTTGTAAAGTTCTGCAACTGCTTAAACTCTCCGGAATTTCACCTTCCAGGGAATTTGAAAAGAGGATTAGCTTAAAAAGGTGACCGGAAGAACAAAGATTTCCCGGGATTTTTCCTGTTAGGTTATTCGAAGAAAGGTCTAATACAGTGAGGTTGTTATACTTCCCAAGGTCTTTAGGTATTTCCCCAGAAAGTTTATTCGACCACAACTGCAGAACTTGAAGGTGAGGCAAAGAAGTTAAAGCGTCCGGAATTTTACCAGTAAAATTGTTGGAAAACAAATGGAGAACTTCCAGATTTTGCAACTGTATAACCAGTTCAGGAATTTCACTTGACAAGAAATTCTCACTTAAATCAAGTGAAACTAATTTCTTGAGATTGAAAATGGATCTTGGAATTGGACCAGTGAATTTGTTGAAGTAGAGGAAAAGATACCGAAGATTGGTTAGATTACCTAAAGATGCAGGGATTTCACCTGTCAGATTGTTGTAAACAAGATCAAGATGATTCAAGGAAGTTAATTCACCAATTTCCTTGGGAATTCCACCAGAGAAATTGTTATATCCCAAATAAATCCATCTCAAACTCTTCATGAACCCTAATTCTCCTGGAATTTCCCCAGTCAGTTGATTTGATGCCAAAGTCAAGACCTCTAATTTTGTCATATTTGTAATGGACGTCGGAATTTTTCCCGTTAAAATGTTCCCACCAAAATCAAGAACTTTAAGGCCTGAAAAAAGTCCAATTTCTTCTGGGATTTTTCCTGAAAGCATATTGTTGGAGAGATCCAATGTTTCAAGAAGTGGAAGGGATATGCCTCCTGGAATTGGACCAGTCAAATTATTATTGCTTAGATTGAGATTCCTGAGCGATAAACACGACAACAAATTCCCTGGAATTTCCCCGACGAACTGGTTGCTGGAAAGATCAATATTCTGAATATATGGCAACTGGAAAATCTTCTCTGAAATTTTTCCAGACAAATTCTTCCCGGGAAGCTCGATTTTCGCTAAATGGGACCAATCATAACAGGTAACTCCATTCCATTTGCAGAAAGAGAGAGAGGAATTCCAGCTGATCAGAGACTCCAACGGATCATTAATTGAAGCTTTAAAGGACAAAAGTAGCTCAACTTCAAATCCTTTGCATGCATACAGATTCAAGAACGTAAAAATGAACACGAATATGAAGAAAAATCTGTATCTTTTCAGCCCTTTTTTGGCCATTTTCAACTGATCAAAGGTTTCTCTCTCCCGGTATAAATTTTTTTATCAGATGGAGCTTAAAGAAAACCCTGAAAACTGAGTAAACTTCAGCAAATGGAGAATTATCCCTTCATTTTCTGCCACAAAACATGATAAGTAATATAAGATTTTCACCATTTATCTTGGATCTGACAATTTACAGAAAATCCAGAGAATAAAAGGAATAACACAGCTTTTCATGAATTAGAATAATCTTTTATTCATTGAGAGAATAAAATTGGCATTTTCTATCATCATGAGGACAACAAAAGCAACAACAAGAACAAGCACGAGCATCATTAAGAAAATTAAGAATCCTAAGAAAAATCAAGTTGTTGCACGAACAAAATCCCACTGTCAAATAATTGACTGTCTCAAAAATGTCGTCCATACTGCTTACCAAATATACAGAAAATTTACAGAAAAACAGAACCAGAGAGCGTGATGATATATATCAGTTGCAACATAGATAGATAAAGTTAAGGTTCAATGACGCACCGCAAATGTTCGGATAAGCTTCTGTTGGAAAAGGCTAGAGATATTGGAAGAGAAGAAACTAATTGGGGTGATGACTAGATTAAGAGAGTAGGATTTGAGCGCAAGAATTCCAGGGGTCTAAGTTTGTGTCTATATAACTATACATAAATATATACACAAACACACACTAATATATAGAGAGAGAGAGACGAATTTGTATTTCCTCCTCTTTTGGAAGGTTAAGCTATTAGAAAGATAATACATTTATTTATTTGAATTTAGTGTTCAAATCTTCACGCGTATTAATCTCGTGTCACGTAAAAGTTTAAACGAGTAGAAAGAGATAACGCGTATTCATCCAACTATCATGTTTTGAACGCATCCCATCACATGAACAACTTCATTTTTTGGTCAAATATTTTTCGTCTAACACTTGAAAATATATTAACCATTATATAATATTGTAAGTCCTTGGTTTGATAAAAGTTTGTGGAATGTGTGGTCGAAAAGTTGTGGGTTGTTTTATGTGTGATTAAAATTAATTGTTGATTTTGACTTAAATTTTAATCAATTTTTTTAACTGAATCAAACATAAGCTAAATCTTGTTTTCGACGAAAGGATATACAAGACGTGTTCAATCTTCATCAAAAGTCTTCCGCTTTATAAGTTTTAATAAGAAATTTAATGAGATTTCAATCAAGGACATTTGCCTACTCGAATTTCGCACCTCGACTCGAGAGTTTGAATACACGAACGTTAGAAAGGCAGGGACCAACGTTGAGGAAAAAGCTTTAGCATTTTTATGATACTACTAAAATTCTCTTTTGACTGAGTATGGAAAGCGACGGAGAAATCTGTATGCGTTAAAAAGTTCTAAAAGTTGAGTTAAACCATGTCCTTTGCGTTTGGACTTATTTACGACAACTATCAAAAATGGCGTGAACTTTTTTAATTTCTATCCACATCCCACAGTACCATAAAGTGAACAGTTTTTCGAACATAATTTTTCATTTTAATAACTTATTTTTCTTGCTTTTAAGTAAAAAAAATTTACTTTAACGTTAACATAAATTAGTTAATGCAACTTAAACCAATAAAAATTATTTATTTTAAAAACTTAGTGTTTTGACTGAATCAAAGAGACGGGTCAGAATTGATAACTATGATTTACTACATCTTTATATGTAAATATGAACAATACACATTGTCATTTAAACTACATCTTTATATGTAAATATGAGCAATATACATTGTCATTTAAAAAAAAAGGAAAAAAAAAAGAGAGGCAAAGATGTGTTTTCCATACAAACAATCCACTATGAACAATAACGATGAAGAAAACAAGAACATAAGAAGTTTAGAGGGGGAGGATTCACTATGAATAATAGTTTTGTGTTTACAATATCAAGATTTCAATATCGTCATTATCTTGTGATCCGAAATTCATAACAAGTGGTATCAAAGCGCAATGTTGATTATTCCGCATGGCGACAATGAAGTATGACATTCCTTTGTTGGATAGAGACACAAGATTTACATTATGATAGTGAAGATGCGAGCGGTGTTGGTGCAGATGGATTTAGAGAGCCATGCCTTGGCTCTGATAGGATGTTTGCTGCCTGGACACAAGATGAAAAGTGGGGTAGGGATCGAAAAGCACAATCTCAAATTCATCTACATCTTTCGAATCATATTCTTCAAGA
>CAIGRK010317537.1:0-13177 GCA_903798315.1 Fraxinus greggii | reverse complement strand
TATTTGTTATCAACCATCCTCCCGACGAGCATCCTACCGTCGGTTGACATTCTTCGGTTGAACTATAAACTAACTTGACTCTCGAGTGCTCGAGGCCGCTCTCATTCCCTCCGGGAAAGGCCACGAGTGACTAACGGCATGCCGCGTGCACAGGGAAGAGTTAATTTGAAGACATCCTGTTAGCCACGTGTCATAGCCATTTCTCGAGGTCAACAATATCTTCAATTGAACTTTAAAAAGAAAAAAAGATAATGGCTCACAGAAATCATTCCAAAATTTGGGAAACCAGAAAAAAATCAGTATTGAATTTCAGCCACAGGTAGATGAGCTCACACCCCATGGTTCCATCTTAGAAGTCAACCGTGGTGGTTCGTTCGAACAAACAAATCTTAAAATCTGCGGTGCTCAATTTTAAGATGGTGGCTTCGATAAATGTCAATCTTATTAAGGAGAGTGACCAAAACCTTATAATTTGATTTATTTTTTCATCGACCTGAATTCAAAACCAGCCTTCTAATTTACTATATTTCAGCTCCAATAGCCTCACCAGCAGCAGTTCCGCCGGCTGCATTTTCTCTTGGACTGAGGTGCCGAAAGGGAATTCGAGAATTCGAAGCACGAAATTGGGTAAGACGAAGAAGAAATATGCATCGAAATTTTAAGGTTTATGCAGGGCAAGGTTCAAACAGCCGGCAAAAGGCCCCTCTTGGAGTGGACACGAGAATTCATTGGGAAAATGCGAATGAGGGTCGGTTAGGAGAAAGTAATTCCAGACAAAGACAAAACAATTCAAAGATGAGAAGCTCTCGGATGTACTCAACAGTTCATCTGATTCTTATTACCAGCAAGTCTTGATTATCAATAATTTCTTGGTCTTTAACTGAAATTATTATTGTTTGATTTATGTGCCCAAGAATTCATATTACTTGAATAGCTGGCTGGCTGGCAGTTCATGTTCCTGCAAAATCAAGAAATGAAAAAACAGATATACTCTATTTTCTGAATTTGTAGGGGAGGGGTATGTTTTGGTACAACAGACTTGGACCAAACCAGACAAGACACGATTATAGAAGAGATACGTGTGCCCATGTAGAATAAATAAAGGGGTCAAAATGTTTCTTGAGGAATTGATATTAAATTAAGAGAAAGGTCCCATTCTCTAATTCTTCCCCAATGGTCCATAAGATTTGTGTACCATAGTCGGTAGCTAGATATGCATGGCCCCTTCCAGTAAGTTTTGAAGATAAAAATCCTTTATTGGGCAGCCATATACTTGATCTCTCTCCACGGGGAAGATCGAATGAACGCATTCTCGTGAGTGAATATCTTTGCAGATGAATTAGCTGTTGCTTTTCTTGTTTCTCGAGTACCTTCCAGTGGTTCTTATCCCCGGAAAATATACGGTTTTCATAAGGTTGAGCTGACATCTAAGCATGAATAATTTTGTTTAATCATAGAGCATATCTTCTGTAGACTAAAATAATGTGCACAATGGCATTACACCCATTCAATATTGAGGGTTTTTGAAGAATAACATTTTAACTAAAAAAGACTGGTGCCGTGCCAATATTTGCAGGTTCTTAGGAGTAGCTGCAAATGCAGATTTCGAAGAAATAAAAGCTGCTTACCGGAGGCTGTCGAAGGAATACCATCCAGCCACTACAGAACTTCCCCTGAAAGCTGATTCGGAAAAGTTCATGAAATTACGAGAAATTTACAATGTTCTAAGCAACGAAGAGACATGTAAGTTCTACGAATGGTCACTTGCAGCGAGTCGAGAAGCAGAGAAAATGAGAATGAAGCTTGAAGATCCCTACATGAAAGACAGAATTGGGAATCCATACCAAACATGGAATTAAGTGAGCAGGAAAAGTCTGCTCCAACTTTCGATATTTTAATAGTTATTTTTTCAGTTAGTTGCATTGTATATGTCATCTGCTTCAAACAACCATACTGGTACTATACTCGAAATGGTACCCATGGTATTATCCAGTTGTGTATAAAAGTGCAGTTTCTGATTTACTCTCATCATTTATTGAACCACATCGTTTAAAAGTTTATGGTGTTAAACCTGAGGTGCTCAAGTGATTGCCACCATAACAATTGTAAGAAGGCACTTGTGACAAATTTGCATTAAATAATCAAATCGGGTACTAGTCGAACATGAAAAATAAAGAAATGCAAACATCGCAAATGCTATAACAAGTGGGGATGTTCACCTCACCATATTCAGCTCAGGCAAAGGCTAAGATAAAAGCTATAGAAACAGACGACCAAAAATATCTTATGAAGTTTTAACTTAGAAAACAAAAACGGTTATTCTATTTCAATTTTATGTTCAAGATATATAACGTGGAGCAAAATATCAACATCTTAGATAACAATGTGTTGAATTACAATATCATACAGAGTCGATGAACTTTAATCGACGATACGGAAACATTAACTAAATGATAGTTGACAAAAGAGTTGGCCACAAATGTTGGTGGCGAAACTTGAAATAAGAGGGTAATAGATGTATCATATTGAATGGCGAATTTCCCTATCATTTCTTGTGTTTCTATGTGTACTTTTAAGGATAAATGTCATTTAACAGTGTGAAAACATTGGACGAACAGAACCACTGGAATTGTTCCCAGAAGGCTGTGTCTTAATTATACCAAGATCCAGTTTAGAACCTGCAACATATTCAGCCTGCATCTACTGAAATGAATAAGTTGTTACAAAGAGTGGTAGCAGCAGATAGATTGAGCATTTAAGAATTACCTGGCATTTCAGCATAGGATAAAGCGGGGTTGTATTTTCCAGTTCCCATTGGATGATCAAACTTGCAAGTACGTCCGAATTTGCAGTGTCCTTTCTGCAAATAAAAAGAGCAGGCTTGCACTCCCTGTTCATCAAAATACAAATAGGTGAAAATTGTGCCAGAAAAATGATTGTGTCGGACCATCTAGTTCAAAACGTGTGCTTAAAGGCAATTTCACAAACATGATACCCTTTCAGGCAGTCAATCAGAAAAACAAGTATGCATTATGAAGAATAAAAAGCAAACAGAGATGCAATGTCTTGAAGTAGAATTTCTATTAGTTTCATTTGCTGAAGATCGAAGTAGCTCTACTCCTACCTCTCTTCGTGTTAAATCTTTGACTCTATAATTCTATAATACTAACCTGTCATTTTACGTTAAAAAGAGTAAAGACAGCTCCAGTTTGTATCTCAAAATGTTTTCCTAAGGTATTGGAACAAATACGAGGCAAACAGGACTATTAGCTCAAGCTTTCTAACAGGTCCTTCACCAATGTTTGGCTTCTTTTGACATCTCGTATTAAAATTCAGTAATGGTTAGAAACAATCTGAGCCTGCGGTATCCCAGCCAGCACATCTTGAGATCGAGTATTTTCACAACTGAATTTTTTTTTTTTTTCCCCATTTGACAAAAGTTAATGTTCAAGTTGTAGTGGGTTTAGCATCAACCCCTACCACTTACTAATAATAGAATAACTACATCTTAGAAGGGAAAGCAGGGATCTACCTCCAGACCACATTTGTTAATAATAGAGAATTGATTCTCTTTCACAAGTAAACTTCTATAAACAGCACTTGCAGACATACATACAATTGACTTGACTTATTAACTATCATCAACAAGTTAAGAGATAATCATTAGCATGGGCTAAGCTCAGAACAGCATACTGTATAAAGAAGATTGCCTTTCATTTAACTAAAGTAAAAGGAGTACATCACCAAAAAGTTGATAATTTTCACAGAGATCCAACCTCATATGCAATAGAGAATGTGGGAGAGAAAAAGCTCAAAATACTTGGCCCCTGTTTGACACACATTCTTTCAAAACTCATACTCAACCACACATTCTTCAATAAAATAATATTTTCCATAATATCAATAACTTTTCCTTACTTTTAAACCACATATTTCCCATCATATCACTATCTAAAATACATTTTTCTTCAATAATATCCATCAAACACACCCTTAAATCGTACACAATAGTTTTGAGATTTAACATGGGAAAAGCCTTTTGTCGCTGTGTGTGTGTGTGAGAGAGAGAGAGAGAGCCTATCACATGAATTGTATACAAAAAATTAAACAAAACCATGTTGATTTTCCTTATTGTGCAAATCCTGATAACCTGGAGCTGGCACTTCACAAGATCCCAACT
Source organism: Fraxinus greggii (assembly GCA_903798315.1). Taxonomy (NCBI): domain Eukaryota; kingdom Viridiplantae; phylum Streptophyta; class Magnoliopsida; order Lamiales; family Oleaceae; genus Fraxinus; species Fraxinus greggii. The sequence goes on along the minus strand of CAIGRK010317537.1, from coordinate 8,997 downwards.
TCCAAGGTAGTTGGCACCAAATTGCAAATGGTGATGTATTTATCAGTTCCAACTGATATTACTTCACCTTTTTACCTTAATGACGACCACAGCCTTCTATGAGTCAACCTGCAAGACTTCAATGGAAATAAGAAACTTCCTTGTGAGTTTCTCAATCTTACCCTAAACTTACATAATCCTAAATTGTCATGGTAATATGTACCTCAACATCGTCATCAATGCTAATTACTATCTTTTAGGAGTTTTAGATTTGTTTTAACCTGTCTGTAGCTGGGGGCGATCAGGCTTTAAGATTTAAATTGTAAATTTCTGTTTCAGATTGTTCTACTCCTAAAATCAGATTCCAAGCGAAAGAAAGAGAGAATATATGATGCTTCATAATCATGTCAAAAGGGTTGAGGAAAAAAAAACAAATCGTATAAAAGTTCATGAGACAGAAGTACTTTAAAAAGATAAGAGAAAAACACTAACTTTGTATATCTGAATAAATAACTCATCTGACCCCATTTTCTTGATGTTAGCACCCACAATATTTAGTCCATGTTTATCTCCCACTAAATCAAAATTCTTTTTTTCTCAAACCCATTTCCAACCGCACATTCAAACAATAAAAATATTTTGCACATAAATCTAAAAATTTTTCCTACTTTCTAACCACACATTCTCAAAAAAAAAAAAAATCACTACTCCAAAACTCATTTTCCCCCAAAAACGCACTTTTTAGTGGATGACGAACAGAGGCTTAATACAGCCTTTAGCAGGTGAATTTTTTCAGTTAGTGATTTCCCTTCAGAACCAGGCAACTGCTAAGCGCTATTTATGTATATTCTCAACTCCATCCATTACCACAAACACATACTGTTTCATGTGTCATCTCTTTTTATTCGTTGAAGTTGGTGACACATGCCCCTAAACCAAGAGCATTACAAACTAAAGACTGGAATCCTTGTAATAAGAAAATCAAGAGTGTAATAAACTAAAACCGGAATTCTCGTATAAACAAAATTAAGAAAAAATAAAGCAGTAGATGCATTAACAAACCAAAAAAATTACAGTAAAATGAATAAACACAGATGAACAAACTAGTCAACTGAGTAGCTAACTGACAAACAAACAATCCATGTAAACAAAGATTTTCAAACAAATAAGCACACGATATAAAGCAGGTTTTCATCTGTTGAAATCTATGTCATAATCCATTGATAGTTTACCAGCAGTAGATAATAATATTGAACAATTATGGGATAGAAACCCTGAATCATATTCTTCTTTTCAAAATCTCATAGGGATGCCAATTTGTTACATAGCGATTAGCGAACATACATTATCAATGTCCAACCATCATGTATAAGGGCCAACCATAAGTTACAGAATGGTACAAGGAAACACTTCACATCAATTAAAATTATTTTTGTTTATTGTATGTAGGAGTGTTGCCCCAAACCACAACAAAAAAAAAAAAAAAAAATTGTTTAGGAACTTCTATATTCACAAGTAAAACATCTACTTAAAATATTTACAAATAAAATCATGTTAGAGTGAGTTGAGCTGGAAGGAGAGAGAGGGGGGGGGGTTTAAAAAAACAGATCATTGGTGCTAAGTACCCGAGAGAATTAAAAAGGAAAGGGAAAGGGAAAGATAGAAAACTGAACAGAGTAAAATAGTTTCCAGTATCAGAAGAAAATTAACAGTGGTTTTTAATCTCCAGAACATGTAGAAATGAAGTAATGGTCTTCTTTCCTATCTAGAATTTTCTTTGAGACAAGAAATAAAATTGAAGAAAATTCAGGAAACTCATATCTTATGGTTTGTTGAAACAACTATAAAGATATTTTCCGCACTTAAAATAGAATGTTTGGATCTAAAAATCCCTACTGCCCACAAATGCTAATTTTCTACAAGTTCAATTTCATGTAAAATTGTAATAGAAAAGCACATGTAAACTCATCATCATCTACTGAATAGCAGAATATGCCAATTGAAATAACCACGTACTCATAATACTAGTCACCATGAGAAGGACACAGGAAATCAATCACAAGCACAGCTGAATTGGAATTTCTCAACCAAAAAAATGCACACTTACCCACGCACCCAGGAAAGATAAGAAAGAAACAAAAAGCAAATAAATAATTTAACTATTCTGATAAAACAAGGAGTTTGTGAGAAGAAAAGACCATACATACCGGACGCAGAGGTAACCCCAAGGGGCTAAGCTCACAATTCGTGTTTGAAACAACCCAGTTTGGTGGATGGTTATACCTACAAGATGATCCATATTTACAACCCCCAGTTCTCATGTAGTATTTGCAGTCAGGCTCGCCAGGCCTTTCTGGTAACTGTTGCTCCGTTGTTACACCGGCACTCAAAGGTGAGGCAGAAGAGGGTAACTGGGTATAAGCTCCTGTAAAGGCCGGCGCAGAAGAAGATAGCTGTGACATTCCATACACAGAAGCTGCTCCAACTGAGGGTTGAGCACCAGGTGATGGTGCAGGGCTAACTGATCCCTGCATAGGTAAACCAACAACACTACATGAAGCCATCACATGCGTGTATGAAGATAATTAATCAACTAAAACACTACAAGAACAGTCTACCGAGTATGGATTCCAATTTGGCATGGGAACCACTCCTGGATGAAGCAACATTGGAGCATAAGCACCGGGCACATATGAACCATGCAATAGAGGAGGCCTTGCAACCCTATAGGTGGTCGATGTGCTGTCATATTGCTCAGAAGGAGCAGAAAGAGACTGCACTGTTGGATAAAATGGACGTGCAGGTACTGGCATTGATAAACCAGCTGGTTGAGGATGATCGAATTTACATGTTCTACCAAATTTGCAGTGCCCCTTTTGCAAATAGTAGGAGCATTCTTGCTGACCCTGTTGTAGAGGATGATGACATGACTATTAAAATTCCTTATAACTTGGAATCTATGTGCATATATTAAGCCTTGACATAATAATTACCGGTCGTAATGGATATCCATAAATATTTAGAGGCACATTGGTCAAGGATCCACCAGCATTTTTTGGGTGATTGAACTTGCAGGATGGANTAAACCAGCTGGTTGAGGATGATCGAATTTACATGTTCTACCAAATTTGCAGTGCCCCTTTTGCAAATAGTAGGAGCATTCTTGCTGACCCTGTTGTAGAGGATGATGACATGACTATTAAAATTCCTTATAACTTGGAATCTATGTGCATATATTAAGCCTTGACATAATAATTACCGGTCGTAATGGATAACCATAAATATTTAGAGGCACATTGGTCAAGGATCCACCAGCATTTTTTGGGTGATTGAACTTGCAGGATGGACCAAATTTACAGGTCCCTGTCCTTAAATAATACTGCACATTAAACAATTACATTTCACCCATTAGATAAAAAGATCAAGCATTGGGTAATATAAATAATAATGATTCTGAGATTGTCAATACAACACGAAGTGCGAAAATACAACCAGTCATCGTAAAAGGTAAAGCCGGGTACCTGACATGAAGGCTCCCCTACTCGCTCTGGATAATCTCTAATCACACCCCCAATCTGATGAACAACCAACCAAAGAACTCAGAAAATAACACCATGATCCATACTTTGAAATCAAATATACATTATGCAAATGCATAACAAAGAAATCCATTCATCAAACTGATATAAAGAAAAACCAAAACACCCCTATCAAAGAGTGTAATACAGAAACCACAAATTGGATTATAATAGCTACAGAAACTACATGTTTACATTGAGAAATACAGCCAAAAAAACTACGGCGTAGTACATATGGAACGTGATCAAAGGCGTACCGAGATCCCACGATCACGGGGATGATTATACCGGCACTTGGCGCCGAATCCACAGGACCCGGTTCTCATATAGTACCCGCAATCTGCCGCACCTGGCCTCTCCGGGTACACTTCACCATCCCACAAATTCAACCCTCGCATCGATTCTAAACAATAAACCAAAAGCCCATTTTTCAGAAACCATTCAATCTCATTACTGAAACCCTAACATTTCACAATGCAAGTATAAAACCAACAAAAAAGCAAAATAAGCTCAAAATTTTCACCTTCTAAACCAGGTTCTTGGCCTCCCGGAGCCCATTCCACCTGCTGCTGATCCGATTCTATCCTACTTCTCCTACCGTACAACTCCATTCCCTCTCTCACTTAATTCTCAATCACTTCACTGAATCAAACGCTAAAAGGGTACAATAATCAATACTCCTATAATAAAAATTCCTTTTTCCTTAAATGACACGAAAAATCCAATGATCAGTAATATATATTTAACTACTACGTACGAGGGAAGAAGGGTTTTTTGGGTTGTCCGAGAGAGATTTTTCTACAGTGCGATTGATGAGTACTTTTGTACAGTGTGATTGAGTGAGAGAGAGTGTGCGTATATGTATAGTTTTCGTACGGCCTGTATTTTACTCTACTTTCTGCACCTTTACACACAACTCTACCTCTCTATATGTACACGCATATACAACACAATCACACAGCACTCTACACATACATACATACACATACAGCTTTCTCTCTCTAGTGTTTCGTCAGTTTGTAAGGTACCCGCCAAAGGTGTTGAAGAAAGGGAAGGCTACGCATTAAATAAAAAGGCACCCTGGAAATGACTTTTCTTTAAGCGGGCTTTTCGAATCTCGGCCCGCAACCGACACTGTGATTTGAAATTACTTAATGGTCCCTTAGTTTAAGGTTTGGTGGAATATTTGAGGAGGATACTTTGGAGATTTTGAGGTTGTCTTTTGTCCTTATGGTTTTTACCATCCTTAAAGCTGAAAGTGGTAGGTGCATTGATTAGGGGTATGGTCATAGTGAGTTACTTTTAGTTGGTGAGTTGATTTGCATTTAAGCCCCTCAACTATGGCCTAATAATGTAAATCCCCTCATACATCAAGTCGATAAATATAAAAGGTCGAGGATGGATCGAATTGAGTCAGGTCGAGGTCGAACTAGTTTTAAGAGAATAAAAATTTTAGGTGAACTAATTCCTTCGTTGTAAAACATTTTCATTTATTTTGATTTTCTTAAGTATAATTAGATCAAGTCTTGGTTTTCCTAGTCAAGTAATTCAATTTGATTTTCACAACGTTGATTTTTATGTTAACTTAAAATAATTTATATTTTTCACATAACATAATTTATATTTTTCACATAAAATAATTAAATAAAAAACAAAAGAAAATAGAAAAAAAATGAAAAAAAAATACTTCTTCGTCTTCTTCACACCCAACCGATGGGATGTTTTGGTGGACAACACGACTTGACATGGGATGTTGTCCTATATGGATACTTTACATTGATATGACCATAACAAGTTGCCGAAGGAACATCGATCTATTTCGTTAAAGGAAGAAGGCCCAGGCGTGGGATGCTTTAAATCGATCAAGATTTTGCTTTCAAGCTTTCATAATTTTACAGCTGCTTCCTTTCGCACAATGTAAATTTGTATTGCTGTATGAAAATGAATTATAATGACTTGTGAGCATCGCCCCCAAGAACAAGAATTTTTGGATGCCTATCATCTTCATGCAATGAAGCTTTGTCTATGTCCAATTTGGATTTGCTTCTTATTTTGATGAACAAAATATTAGCGTCTTTCTATTATCCAATTCCTGAGGATACTGTGAGGTCCACTCTTCCACAAGGGTCGTGCTATATGTACAGAATAGTTTATATAATGACTTATCAACAGATGATATTGCGAGATTTAATTGGATCAAGATCTCGTCAATCAAATAATTTTTTCACTTACATATTGATATTTCATCATTATGTAAACAGTTATGTACTAGAAGCATTTTTCCTTCTGCAGTATGCAAGTTAATTTTAGTTTGATCACAAGGACTGATTTGACGAGATGTAGCAGTTGAAGAACAAATGGAAATAAATAAATGTTTAATATATCTCGTATCTAAAATATCAAACTTGTAGATGAGGTGGCTCGAACTTGCAAGAAACCTGCATACCACTTATTTAGTCTTTTGTACCTCTAAAAGTTTGAACACTAGCCCGAAAAATATGGATATAAATCATCATGAATAATTTTTGCACCTATAATACGTATAAGCTTATATTCCTCTCTTGCATTGTGATCAGATTTCAACTTATGGGTTGTTTGAGGTCAAAATCACTAGAGATTATCCACATAGTGATAATATATATGAAATTTGACAATATTTTGAGGGATGTGATTTGACTGACTCACATGAGAGTTGGAAAGAACCTCAGTAAGCATAATAAAGTTGGTCTCATCTTTGCCTGTGATTTTCACTATGAGATCACTTCATATCGATATTCTATGATATTTTGTGTATATGTAAGATATAAAACACGGTATGTGTTTAGCTGAATCTTCAATGAGTTGACCAAAGAGGTTGAGGAAGATTCAGTCTTTAATGGATTAAATCATATTTGTTTATAATTTTTATCGAGTTATAATTATGTTAATGTTTACAGGTCTTCTGCGCTTAAACTTTTTATAAAATTTCTGAACTCTTCTTTCCATCAGTCAAAAGTGCCTTTCAATTGTCTTCACAATTCCATCTTTAACCGAGGTTGCCCAGGCTTTTGCACTCAGATGGAAGATGAGCACACGTAATACCAAAGAGAATTTCATTTACTACTCTTTGCCTCGTTATTTGCTTCTTGTGTACAATTCATGTCTAAGTCGAATGAGACGGCAGAGAATTAACATCCGATTTCTTACATTGCTTTGCTTTTTCCGAATATACATTTTCTCTAATGTACATGTCATGTTCTGCTTGATAGCATTTCAACAAGGTGTTTAGATTACGTTCTTGGCTAAGTATTACAAATTTATTCACGAAACAGGGGACATCTCTCACAACCAAAATTCTCTCTTGAAAGAACCATAGTATTGATCTCAATCGGTTAATTGTCCGTTTGGCAACAGGAGAATTGTTGACAGAGACTTCGACTAGGTGTGATTTTTTTGTAGTTTACATTTCCTTCATGTGTATTGGTAATGGAGGATGCCTAGAAGTCTAGAACTCTTGCAGCATTGTTAAGCATGCCAATTTGTATATTCAGAAGACAATAATATTCAGAAAACAGTTCACATGTACGTGTTTGGTAGACGTAGCAATGAATAGTATTAAGGAAAAAGGTTATTTTCGTTTATTATATTGTTTAGCTATGTCCAGTCATGTGTGCCGATCAAATGAATTACTCAACAAGCACTACGTTAGAAGATTACACAATGATTTGTTAATGATGTTGCCTCCTATGTGTCAACTTGTTTATGGAAAAAAGTTGTTCATTATCCTATATCAATTATAACTCGGTTTCAACTACAAATTTTCTCAATAAAATAATTTTGTACGTATATTAAAAACTTTTTCTTACTTTTTAACCATAAATTCTTAAAAAAAAAAAGAAACAAATAAAAAAATTGCAATTTTTACAAAATCTATTCTAAAAATCTGATGCTCAAGCATGGACTAAGTATTAATCTTGATGTATTGATACTTTGAAATGGCTTTTCAAGAATGTGAAGTGGTTCAATGTGATACTTATGTCAGCAAAGATACTAATTTCAAGTTTCGTTTTGAAAATTGTCTGTGCCCTTCTTATGATAAAAAAGGAATTCAATTTGTATGTAAGGGAATTGAATTAAAGAGAAAATTTAAATGAAAAGCTAATTTTTTTTACAAGTTAATCTTTTAGACGAAGTGGATGACATGTTATAAGATGCATATTTTCATACTGAAAGAATAAAAAACGTGTTTCCAAAATTACAACTCTTTATATTGTATGTCCACGTGACTATTCTCTATTGACGGGATCGTTAATTCTCGGATTGTACTTCTTCACATGGGTTGTGAGCCGTCCGATCTAATCAATGGCTGTGATCTTTAGTTGGCTTTTTAACGTGATGGATGATGACTTTTGGGCTTCACTTTTCATGCGGTCTGTTGGTTTTTTGTTCTAGCGTTCATTGTTCTCTCTAGAGTCTCTTCTTATTTTCTCTTGGCTAATATTTTCAGATCGTGAAAAGATATGTGAAATCTATGTGTAAATCGCTATTGTAACAGTAACCTTGGGTTGATTGTTGGCTGTGTTGATTAGGTTCTGTAATTGTGTATAGCGTGTTAGGGTTTGGTTTTTGGGTTGAAGTTTTAGGAGATCTTTGGATCGACGACTAAAACTCATGCAATTTGATGTTTGGTTGATGTAAACTCTCTCTGGAAGGCATTCTTGGCGCTAGTGAATTGAGCTGGTAACTGAGCCCTCCAGATTAGGCATAGCCAAATTGGGTTAACATTTTGGTGTTACTTTTCATTTCTGCAGCGTGTGTTCTGAATGTGGTTTTTCTTGTTTGTGCATCATTTGGGCGTTTTAAACCCAACAACTGATATCAGAGGTTGTTAAGGCTGTGGGTATGGCTCTTTGATTTTTTTTTCAGCTTTTTTCGTATTAATTCGTCTATTACATGTGCAGTACTCTGAAACAAATCTGAACTGAAGTTCTTGGATACTTGGTGGCATTGAATTCAGGTCTGAAATTGACATTGAAACTGAATTCTGATTCCTAAACAACAGTAGAGTTTTAAATATTGTTGTTATACACAGTATTTTGGTGAGATTGTTCCGACTATCTTCTATCCAAAAATTTGATTTACATGCTTGATATGAATTTGTAAATCTGTTAATATACTTTGATTTAGTTTATTCAAGAATCTGAATGAACTGGCTGACTGTAATAGGAGCGTGTTTAGGTTTATCTTTAGTTTCTATAAGATGAGTGTGTGGTACCAATCATGAAATCTCAGTAATTGTGTCTCTGTGCATATTTTTTATTAGTATTGTTTTTCATTCTGGATTAAGCTTACTTGTCATAATTTGCACGAAACAAAATTTTCCAAAACTTTTTCTACAACTTAAGTGATCTTCATATTGAAAATCACTTATGTCCACGAGTAATAACCACTCTTTTACAGA
>CAIGRK010317490.1:0-10004 GCA_903798315.1 Fraxinus greggii | reverse complement strand
AAAAAAAAAAGATTTTGAAATAGTGATTTCTTAAGAATGTGTAGTTAAAAAAGATGGAAAAAAATAGGGTTTATGTATAAAATTATTTTATAGGAGAATGTGAGGTTGAAAATGAGTTTGAAAAAGAAAACACAAATTATTTTGTTAGGATCTTGAAACCAACCTTAAGAATGATTAATTGTGGGGACTAACAAACCATCTATTAAGCACCGGACACGCATGCTTAATTGGAGGAAACTCTAGTTAACAAGCCTTTTTTTAAAAGGCCACACAGTTTGTTTCTTGAATTCACGGCACTTTCTTTAATTGACTGAATCGATGATTTTGATATCATACAGAGATCAGAAAACATGCTACAGGTAATAAATTAAAAAAGTACAAATACAAACAAGTCACGATACGATGAAAAAGTACCAACACGTAACTTTATAACAACAAAAAACGTTATATACATACTTACATACATACATACATCACTTTGATTAAAAATTTATATTTATATATTTATTTGTTTACTTTATTCTTTTTAACATATGACTCGTCACATGGGATGTCCCACACGTTCTCAAATAGTATTCTTAAAGTATCCTCAGAGCGTCGAAAATTTCAAGAAAAATATACAAAATACGACATAAGACAGCGCTAATTGGGCATATGTCCTCAAAGGAGTATCGACGGGTGATACAATACACGTGTCGGAGACATATGCTACCTTAATAGGAGTGTTCGTACTTCATAATGTACCAGGGATGTAGAAGTTGGGTAGCAAAAGCTTCGGCCATATGCAACATTGGAGTTAAATATCGGCACTCCTAGAGACCGGATTAAGACTAAGATTCGGTCCAGTTTTCCATGAAAACTATTGGGAGGGATAAGTCCAAGGTATCTGCATTTTTGGTCATATTATAAACTACCTAAAAGTGTCCAAAGACATCATAATTCAGACATATTTATGCTTTTCAGCAATACAAACTGTAAAGGGAAAAAGAAGAAAAAGGAAAATGATTGCTAAATCTTTGACCGACACGCATTTTCCCCTTGGCTTCAACAGATTGTACTGATAATATGTTTGGCTAGACTTGGAAGTTACTTTTAAGTAAAAATCTTCAGTTACTTTCAGAAACTTATTTGTTCACTGTACAATCTGGTTTGCTATTAAACAAGTTTTTGCATCTTCTATAATCACTACAACTGGAGAGAAGAGTTACCGATAAACAAACAAACACATCTGTGTAGACAAATGGGCTCTCAAGTTTGGTATTTTATTGCAATTTTCACTCTCATAAGCACAGGAGAAACCAGGCAAGTTAGTAGTGAAACCTGTCATCCCAATGATATCAAGGGTTTAACAAGATTCAAGGCTGCGATTCGGTCAGATAATTCGGGTCGTCTCGGGAATTGGATTGGCCATGGCTGCTGCAAATGGGAAGGCATCTCTTGCAGCAATACAACTGGAAGAGTGACACAGATTAATCTCCCAGGTTTCTTCACTTCATCAGATGATACTCCTGTTCAGACAAGTATGAAAGGCTATTTGTCTAATTCCATTACTCTTCTGAGTTCCCTGGAAGTCATGGATCTCGGTGGTCTCACTGGCCTAACTGGTAACATTCCTCCATCGATCAGTTTTCGTCTCCCAAAACTCCGAAAACTTTCTCTTTTCGGGAATAAACTCGAGGGTCGACTACCAGAAAGCATCGGTAAGTTATCCAATCTTGAAGTAATGTATCTTCATGAGAACAGTTTTTCGGGTTCTCTCCCCCAAAGCCTTGGAGACCTTAAAAGTCTCAGATTCTTGGATTTGCATTCAAATAGATATACAGGTCTTATACCAGACTCTATAGCAAATCTGACAAATCTTGAAACCTTAAACTTTCGAAACAATTTACTGTCTCAACATATCCCAGATAATATTGGTGATTTGCAGGCTTTGAAGGAGCTAGATCTATCAAACAACTCAATAAGTGGAAGGATTCCTTCTTCCATAACTAAATTAAAGGCCATTTCTGTTATTTACCTAAACAATAACCAGCTTGTAGGGGAGATTCCACAAACCTTTAGCTCTGAGCAAATGCCTGTCCTACGATTCCTCAGACTGAACGATAATCTACTCACCGGCAGAATACCTGACTCTTTAGGGTACCTGACCTCTCTCGAGCGAGTTTCCTTGGCAAATAATAAGCTCGAGGGATCGATTCCTACCAGTTTAGGAAATCTTCGGTCTTTAACAGAGTTGTATATAAATGGCAATCGATTATCTGGCCGCATACCAAGTTCATTAGGACAACTCTCTCAGCTACTCATACTAAATATTTCTAACAATATGATTCAAGAACCATTGCCCCAAGAAATGGCTTCCCTTATAAATCTTCAAACGCTTGATCTGTCTTTTAACAGATTAAACCTTTCTTCGATCCCAGACTGGCTCCTAAAATTGCCATCACTGTCGCAAATTCGCTTGGCTAGCTGCAGAATTCAAGGCGAATTAACAGGATATTTGCAATCAACTTCGAGTTCACTGCAGGAGATGGATTTCTCAGACAATAATCTTACTGGAAACATACCTGCGCTCATTGGGGGCCTAACAGAACTCTACTTACTAAACCTTGCGGGCAATTCTCTTGTCGGACAGATTCCTAGTACGATCACAAACCTAGTAAACCTCGGTGTAATAGACCTTCATGCAAACAAGCTAGAAGGTTCTGTACATTGGGTTTTCGAAATACAAACCAGATTTGGTGGTGGATCATTAACATACATTGACCTTTCAGATAATCGTTTCTCAACTGGAATTGAAAAGATTGGCATGGGGATGCAACAGGAGATTCAGGTCCTAAATTTATCTCACAATTTCTTCAAAGGTAGAATACCTACTTCCATAGGAAAATTAGGATCAATGCAAATTTTGGATTTGAGCTACAATAACATAGAATCTGATTTGCCCCCGTCGTTGGGGAATGCAACTTCCTTGGAGAGGCTGAAGCTGCAAAAGAATTATTTTACTGGTAAAATACCTAATGAATTCCTGAAGCTGAAAAAACTGGAGGAGTTAGATCTTTCTAATAACATGCTCATTGGAGAAATTCCTTTCGGGAAGCCTTTGATCGATTTTCCTAAAAGCTCTTACTTACGAAACATGGGTTTATGCGGTAAACCCCTTCCCCCCTGTAGAGCTTGATCTTCAGTTATATAATCATTTTTTTTTTACGAGCATAAAATGCAGGCAAATATAAGGTAGAATGGGTGAAGCACATACAAATCTCTTAGGTCAGAGGTGCACCTAAGTATTTTCTATATTCAGATTTTAAAAAGGAATCCACCATTATTACAGCAAATCAACAATCGCCATCAATTCAATGGACTAAGATTCCAACATACCAGCATTAACTTGTTGAATATTAGCATTCATTCCAATATATGCTCAACTTTATACCAATAAATGTTTCCAATCATAAGCAATTAAGATAAACAGGAGTCTTCTGAGAGCAACAGTATAAGATGTATCATATTAGCCATCTCATTGAGCTTATGATGTTCCTGCACTCTCTACGGACCATGTATAAAGAATTATATACATGTAAAGTAATAATGTGAAAGCACACGACGATATTTATCTATTGAAAATCGAGAGAGAGAGAGAGAGAGAAGGACTAGGGACAAAAAAAAAATGCATTTATTCATCATTATCCCCGATGCTTACACTATTTAAACACCTACTCGAGGGTTGCTTGAAAAGACCCCAATTGCTGGTAATTCATATAATTGATTTCATTCAACCGTATACAACACAAGATCTGCTCAGGCAATTCTTCGGCTTTGTTACCCTGCCATTTAATTATAGAAAGCATATATTAACATGACACATCCACCAGATTTCTTCGAAAAGAAGAAGAAAATAAAATAGATTAAATTTTATCAAGTATTTAAAATATAAGCACTTGCCTGAATTGTAAGTCCAACGTCCAAGACACAGAACTTTAGCCTATCTATGAATGTTTCAAAACCTTTCCTAGAAATGTAGCTGAATCTATGCATATCCAAATCAATCTCAAAATAATTTTCACCCTGCAAAATGAAATCGAAGAACTTGCTCCTAGTTAGTGAAAGTTACGGCGATCATTTTTTATGTTAAAATTTCCTCGAATCTTACCTAAAGTTTTTCCCAGGGAAAAGATAGATTAATTTTCTCCAAGACACTTGCAATATTGGACTTTAGTTGTCTCTTACAAACCCAATTGTCATAATGAAATTAGCTACTGAACAACGGGCTCAAACTTACCGAGTAAAATTCATGTTGCGGACGTGAAAGAACGGGTTTCTCATTGTAGGCATTCATGAGCTTCCTCTCTGCTGCACCTAGAGGAAGGTCTTCAACATTTACAACACGACCCAATATCTTTAACCTTTCCCTAAAGGGTACATCTGTCTCCGCACGAAAACCTCTAACTTTCTCTACTTCGTTATCAATTAAACTCTGCAATACAAAGAATTAAAAATATATACGTGAAAAGGAAAAAGGCAAGCCATTGAATATAGTGAGTCAAAAATTCCAATAAAATGGTAAAAAACAGATTGAATGTGAATTGACGTCAAGTTGAATTTGTCAAGCAACAAATGTAACAATCATACAAGTTCATAGAATACACAAACTAAATTGAATTCATAAATTTCAACTTACCCTAATATTTTCTTGAAGCTGGGCCGAAAGTTCCTTAGCATAGGTATCGGAAAGCTTAAAGTACAAAACAAAATTTATTCCTTCCCCGTCTGTTTCACACTGGAACATTGCAGCATGGTATAACGGTATCTGTAAAACGATAGAAGAATGCCAATATTACTATAAAGAATATAAATTGAGACGGTTACTTTTCATAGCATAGAGAAGCAATGTGCAGAAGAGTTCGGAGAGAAATTATCACATTCAACTGCATATGATACAATGGGTTAAGAAACAACATCGTTTTAAATTCGAAATGAATGTAAATGTTAAAGAATAGTAAAGTTATTTGCAAAAAAGAACTGTATTCACAAGTGGATCGGCAATATTGTAAAGAAAACATACCAAACCCAGTTTTGCATCCAAGTCACTCTAAATAAGGTATAGGTGGTAATACCTGAACATTCACAACGAGAATGGGTGGAAGCTTTGCTGAAGAATTCATAAAAGGAAGTTCCACAAACCGAGCAACGTGATCAATTTTTATCGGAGATAAAAATACGTCGACGCCAAAAGGATAATATGCGGCGTAATTTGGGGCAAGCACTTTCCTTTTATCCCTGCACAGAAATTGTTCCATATGAAAGAAACGTAGAAAAAACGGTTATTGATAGGAAGCAGCAAAAAGATTTCCGGACATAAAGTCACCTGTCGAAAATTATCAGTCAAAATGTTAAAAAATGACAACAATTCCTTACCTGAAATAGGTCTCTCCCCTAACCTTGAAAGTACCCGGGTCTATGTTGGACCAACTATCAATAACTCTCTTCCCAAGGGGACAAAATGGTACTTGTGAACCGGCTATTGGTCTTTGCAGAAGTGCCTTTGAAGAAACTGCAAGTCGTCAAAGAAAAGACATTCAAATTTCATATAACACGATTATCGTGAATGAATTGGGGGCTGCTTTGAGAGGTTCAGACAAAAGAAAATATCTAAATCCTCGGCCGGCCACTTCTATTATTGAAACTTTGATTTGATGAAGTAATAACACAATACAGTAGTAGGTAAGAACAATATTAGATGTTCTTCTTCTCCTGTTGATCAAGAAATAAAATGGGTGTTTGGCCCTCGTTTTTTTAGGAAAAATTAGTTTTTGAATAGTGATTGATGAGAGAATATGTGGTGGAAAAATGATGAAAAGTTTTAGATTTATGTGTAATATTATTTTATTTGGAGAATGTGTGGCTGAAAATGAGTACTGTAGAAAAATGAATGAGAAAAAAGAGAAAAAATAGGGCTCAAACATGNTGTTATGATTATTTCAATTTAGTGGGCGTTTGGCCCCCATTTTTTGTGGGAAGAATTAGTTTTTGAATAGTGATTGATGAGAGAATGAGTGGTGGAAAAGTGATGAAAAGTTTTAGATTTGTGTGTAATATTATTTTATTTGGAGAATGTGTGGTTGAAAATGAGTACTGTAGAAAAATGAATGAGAAAAAAGAGAAAAAATAGGGCTCAAACATGGGCAAAATTTTATGGAAGAAATGTGGTAGGATCAACATTATGAAATGATCTAGACTAAACTAAAATTCGAGTATTTGACGCTAATAGTCTGTAATACAAAAGAAGTTTCATTTGCACTCACATAAAATGCAAGCAGGATGTCCTTCATTCGATTTGAAGGAGAGTCTCAAGGCACCCTTTTTCCTATCACTCGGAGGACTAGAGCTAAGGGATCTTCTCTTTTCAGTTGAGGGAACTGTTGAAGCAAGACAAGGCAAACAGTTGCTCGGGAGAATTCCGCATTTATCCAACAAGCCAGCATTTTCTCTGGCCGAGCACGAGATTTCATCAATGAATACAGGCTCTATCTGTGGTTCATCAGATTTCACTTGGAAATCAGGATAGCTGGGATGAATTGAAATTCTAGCTATTCCGCTGACAGAATCAAGAGAAGAATTCCCCGTTGACAAGTCCCCTGTCTGTCCAAGGGAAGAAACAAGTCGAAAATTGGCATCACCATCTTTCAGAGAAATGGATGTACCATCAAAGCCACTTAGAGAGAGCACATCTGAAGAAATAAATCATGTTTGAAGTTTAACAACAAGCATCAGTATTCAATTGTAGCGAATAAAATAAATCATATTTCAAAATACCATCAGGAACGCTTTGATAATCTTCATCGCTACAGTCAGAGTCAAGTACAGCAGCAGGATCAAACCATGATTCTCCAACACTCTCTGGTAGTGCCATCATCGAGTAAATAAACACTTCTAGTCAATAACATTTCGAAAAAACTCAAGGGATGAATGATTGCATATGTATTTGATCCGGGATAAAATCAATGTGTGTTTCATCGTATACCAGTGTGTAATCACGAACAATTATTTATTTATTTATTTTTTTCAAAAAGGCTAGAATTGTTGTGAAAAGTAATTAAAATGTCTCCTGAATTTCTATGATTGAAGCTGTAATACTCTATCTTGTTCGATAGCTTATTTAAAAGCTATGCTACGACTATGAGAAGAAACTACAAAGACATTCACATCGCGCGCGCATGCACACTAGTCGCCAAAGCTAAGCAATGATCAGCTTCTTCAAATAATATGCTCAATTGTATATATCAACAACAAATGCTTTTTACTGGATAAGTAGCTCAATCAAATTATCATAAGCACATATATAAATTTTCACTTTTCGCGATCTTTTCACCATTCACTATAATCTGAGAACACCAATTATGAACTCTGAGGCATATGATGGTCCTAGTCCAAATTTGAGCATTGGCAGTTACCTCCCACAACTAATCCCCTGCCTTTTTTGTGTCCAAAACTGAATATTTTGGAACTTCGAATCAATTAAAAATCATATCCCAAATTAAGATGATCTCAGAGTTCCATTCATATCATTTTCCCTTTGTTTCTTTTTCCCAAAATTTTTATTTTTTGGGGCTTAAGTTTCTCTATAATCATACATTTTATTTCACTAGTGATACTCTGCTTCATAAATTATAAATCACAACCTCATCAATAAAATTACTTAATCCGCTACCCGAAACCAGACGAATAAATAATCAATATCATTAATGCTAACAATTACAATCAAATCAAACATCAAAACTCTAAACACACTACAACTCACACATACATACATACAGAGAGAGAGAGAGAGAGAGAGAGAGAGAGAGAGAGAGTATAACCTTGAAAAATGGAACTGTCGACCTGATCAACTTTATCCAAGGATCGATCATTTAAATGAGTAGTATCCCCTTTCCTCATAGTTTTTCTTCTCTTTTTATGCTTCTTCTTCTTCGAAACACTGAAATCACCTCCTACACAATTCTCATGTCGAGATACACATGCCCCCATCTATGATCCGCCTATCTTCAAATTAAATCTCCTCCTCAAAACAACGTTAAATGTATATTACAAGAAACAAAAATGTCGGGCAATTACTCACAAACATACAAATTTATGCACAGAATGATGCAAGAAATCATTATAGAGAGAGAAAGCGTGAGAAGGAGGGGAACACCAGCAACAACCCTTTTCTCTCTCTCTCTCTCTCTCTCTCTATATATATATATATATATATATAAATTTTTTCCCGTTTTCCCACGCTATGAAGACACGAATTAATCAAAACCCATAAATGCTTGTGCTTTATGCTTGGGAATAAGTAATTTTCAGAGCACAACTAAGAAATCAAGCCCATAAAAAGAAGAAAATCAAATTATGAAACTATTAAGTGTGTGTGTAATCTTTTATATGGACAAAAAGGTCACAGGCAAATCGGCGACGGCACATATTTTGTGGCGGGTGTTCAAACGTGGAGGAAAATGGCGAATTTTAGGAGGTCGATATTTGTACGTTTTTATGTATTTCTGCGAGATTTTTAACGTTAGAATCTCAGCTGTCAGCCAATAAAATCCAACGATTTTGGACAAGAAATTCATGTTTTATATATATACAATATATGTACATGCATATACAAATGCAAATAATTTAGATGGATGGCACTAGCAGGCCATTTGATGTCTACTCTTCTGTGAGCTGAAATGGCTGGCCATGATGATTACAAGGTTTTTGGCAGTGTTGGGTGAACCTAATTAGTTTTTTTGGGTAAACATTTTAACCAAAATTTGTCCCATTTAACTTGGTATAGCTCAAAGGTCGAGCCAACGCAAACATATATAGTCTATAGAACTATCACAAAAGAGAACTCTTTTTGTGTTCTTTTATGTGTTTAGATGTATCAAAATTTGTCAAGTCAAAATTTTTCGGAGTCACGACGGCTCGTACAATATAACATGTAAAAGATTTTGGTAAAGAATACGGATTGGTGTATAAATTTTTGAAAGCTTCAATTAGGCTAACACGCCTCACAAATGGATCGACACGAGTAACTTAAGTCACTCAGATAAACTTGACATGTAACCTCTACATTTTAATTATTGAATCTTAATTTTGGTCATAGTAATGAAAGGAAATATTGAATTGNTTAGATGTATCAAAATTTGTCAAGTCAAAATTTTTCGGAGTCACGACGGCTCGTACAATATAACATGTAAAAGATTTTGGTAAAGAATACGGATTGGTGTATAAATTTTTGAAAGCGTCAATTAGGCTAACACGCCTCACAAATGGATCGACACGAGTAACTTAAGTCACTCAGATAAACTTGACATGTAACCTCTACATTTTAATTATTGAATCTTAATTTTGGTCATGGTAATGAAAGGAAATATTGAATTGAGTACACATTTGATTTCTTCAATTATGGTAATTGATAGAGATTTAGATAGAACTGTGGTCAATACCAAAGGTATATGCACTAAATTCATACGCTAAAGGTTAATCGTATTGTAACATATTACCTCAAATATTTTTGTGGTAAAGAAAAGAGCATTTTAATTAAAGCTTTTTTCAATATTTAGAAAACAACATCTTTAATTGAACATTATACTTTTAAAGCAATCCAAAGAGAAAAAAAAAATGCCTAGCAAGTTTGCTCGAAATAAGCAATCAACCCAGAAGAAATTGCAAGTGAGTAGTGTTTCAGCATAGCGCGTTGACTCTCTCATCACATAAACAAGCAATCTCAATTTTGGTCATAGTAATGAAAGGAAATACTGAATTGAGTACATTTCTTACTATAATATGGATTCAATTATAATAATGAGGGTTTAGATCAACTTTTAGTCTATAAGGAACTCATATGTAGTAAATTCAAATTCAAATTCAAATGGTTACTTCTCTCTAAAATATCAATTATAAAATTTGGGATTTAGATCAAATTGTAGTCTATACAAAACACATGTATAGTTAAGGGTGACAAATGGGTCGAA
>CAIGRK010317343.1:0-12437 GCA_903798315.1 Fraxinus greggii | reverse complement strand
ACACGAAACCCCAAACCATAGGGTAACCTACCAACTATGAAACTTTACAATTCAGTCCCTAAACTTCTATAATTGTTCAAATTGGTCCTTTTGTTCACAGAATCACCAATTACAGAATATATCCTAACATATAGTATGGTTTTAAATGTTAAAGGTTTCATTATTTTTCAAATGGTATAAGTTGTGAGCTTTAATAGAATTCTAGCTAAAGTTGTAGTTGTTAGATTACAACCACGTGGGTCATCTCCCAGGTCGAAGCTTCACATCACTCAATCTGTTATACATTTAATATATTGACACTGGGTCAACAACCATATACTCTAGAATGACAATCCTGACATTCATCATTATAAACGTTACGTCAATCATTCCTAAAAATCACCACTGATCCTTCAAAGGACGAAAAGGGCTTCAGATTCGGGAAACTTCATATTGGAGGTCTTCGGTACAAGGAACTTCGGCTAAAAATGGTGGGTTCGCTCTTTGACCTCTTTATTTTGATCAATTGAGTCTTTGCGGATTTAAAGAGCTTCAACTGAAATGTCCACGTGGACTATGACAAGGTCTCCTGATTAGAGTCTTGGTGACGAAGCGCAACAATAGTCCCCCATGTCTAACTATAAATATTCATATTATAATTAGATCTTAAAAGTATATGACCTGCATGAGTAAGTTGTCGAGGTTGTTGGCCGACACTGTGTGCTTTGAAGTTTCTGATTTGTGGGAAAAGTTGGGGAATGTCAGTTGGTCACACTTGATTCGAGTTGGGGTGTGTGCTTCGAGGTGATTTTACACATTCGAACTCGTGCTGAAGTCATGTAGAAGACAGAAGTGATTTGTCTTTGTTATTTTTATGAGGCTGTAGCTCTCTAATTCTAAAGAGGTATAGTTTTACTCATTATTTTTAAAATATTGTGAACATGAGGCACCCTTGATTTTTTTTGTTGAAATGATTAGCTGTCTTGTACATTTTCAAGAAAGAACAGCTACAAAGTTTCAACTTTCCATACACGCAACCATGTATGTAAGGCGCCCGTTAATGTGCAATGATGTACCCTTTAATATGCAATGAGACGCCCTTTAATACGCAATGATGACAACTGCAGCTATGTTTTATGGGAAGCAGACGCGTTGGGGATGGTTAGGATTCAGATCTAACGGTTGAGATTAAAGACCTACGCCTATAAAAGGCAAATCTTTAACCCCTTTAATTCTTTACTTTACGAAAAAAAAAAACAATTTTCCAAAGTCCTTCCTTTGCATAAAAAAACTCAGTAAGTCCTTTTTTTCCAACTGATGATCTTTCCTATTTATTCTTTAAGTTTGTGAGTATTCATCCATCTTCACTTCTTCATTTGTTCCTCTTTTTCTTGAAATCATGAGTTCTTCAACTCTACTGGGAAAACCTAGACTTGCGTGCAGTGGCATCTAAGATGGAGGTAACTATAACAAATATGGTCAACCTGGTTTAAGCCATTAGGGAGGGTCAGAGCGAACTGAACCCTAGTAAAGGTCATGTAGGCGATGATGCTAACTGGGGGGCTGCTAAGGTTTCGTCAAATTTTACCACTGCCGACCATGTAGAAATTAGGGAGAAATACCATATTCCTCACAATCAAACTCTTAGCCCCTTTGTCTGAGGAGAGAGCCTGCTTTCCTAGGTTGGGATGCATGGCCATTAGTGAATATCTTCTAAAGGGAGATTTCGTCCACCCCTTCTTCCATTCTTTATGGTCGTTCTTAAGTCGTACGGGTAGGTACCTACCCAGCTCGTCTCCAATGCATGAGCCCAGCTTGTGGGAACTTATTTTATATAGAAAAAGACTTTCCCGGGTAAGGATATGCCCCTCCATGTTTTCCTGAACCTTTTCCAACCTTAGACCTTGGGGAAAGGAGACTCAAAGGGTTTGTATTCACTATGCCCACGGAGAACCCACTATCCTTTTGTAGTAGGTCTTCCTCCCTCCATCAAAGGGTGGAAGGATACCTAGTTTTGGGTGAAGGAGAGGTGGCAGATTTGTGAGAGTGATAGGGTTTCTCAGCTAATAGTTCACACTCATTACTCAAAAGCTCGTGAGTGTATCTTTGATTTATCGATATCTCAACTCTCGTCTCATCATTTCCAGCTCCTCTCTAATAATACCAGTCAGATGTGAAAAAAATCGTCTGAATAATTGGTCTGGCTAGGTGTAAACGATCCACATGAGAGGTGACTAAATGCGGGAGAATGAGATCTCCTCGAGGAAGGTGATAACAGTGGTGTCGGTGTTCTATTAGGTGGAGGTGATCTAATCAATGGAGGTAGAGGCAATCGTCGTACCATTGGATGGTACACCTAAACAAATAAGAAGATTGACAATTAATAAGTCAGATCAATTAACGATATTAAGGAAACATACCCTATATCTATCAACAACATGCTCAAATAGTGGATTGTCTTCAATATGTGGAATAGATAATCCATGCACTTACATTTGATCATCCTAGTCCATTGAAGCAGTCAACTCAGCGTAGACTTCTAGCAGACATATCAACATTTCAATGTGTTAATGGTCATTTATCAAGCCGAGTAAATATACATACAATAAATTGAAAATATATAATACTCACTTGAGGATTGTCAAGGATAGATGTCAAATCTCTGCCCAATGACTTCTCATGTGCTCACCAGTGAAGCATTCGCAGTCGCTTATTTCCTTTCTGATCGCCCACTTGCTACCCAATGTAGGGATAGCCTCATTCGCCCATACTTGTAATAATTACAATATTATGCTTATACATTTAGCTTGTGTTTGAGCCCCTTTTTTTGAAAATATTTTTTGAATAGTGATTGATGAGAGAATGTGTGGTGGAAAAGTGATGAAAATTTTTAGATTTGTGTGTAATATTATTTTATTTGGAGGATGTGTGGTTAAAATGAAGAAAGAGAAAAAAATGAGAAGGAGAAGTAGAAGTAGATAAAAATGGGGGCCAAACATATGCTTAATAAAAAGTTTAACATTGATTAGGTTAAACATTTGCATGTAAAGCCAACGAAAAGTCATATACATCATACTTGCACTGGGTCCTCTTCGACTTGAGCTTCGAATGAACCCTCTTAAAGACATGTAGCATATCAATATGACATCTTCGACCTAATGGAAAGATTTTGAAGGCATCAATATCACCAACAACATTAAACGAAAAAAAGGTTGATCTACGCCTTATGATGTCGACACCTTAGTACACTTCCCATTATGAACAACAATCCCATTGCATCAAAGTCCTCGCAACCTCATATAATTCTTGCTCGTTGATACTCAACTTCTACCTTGCATCACTCAACTTTTTTTAAAAGAAAGCCACTGGTCTCTTTCATTGGGAAAGGACAACCCTAGCACTCATACTACTAACATTGTACTCCACTTAAAAGATCTTCTTAAAGCTTGGTAAAGCTAATACTAAAGTTGTGCACAACTTTTCTTCGATGAAGGCAAAGCTCTTATCTTGCTCTTCTTTCTAACTGAATCTTCTTTTCTTCAAACATTTCGTCAATGGTGCCAGAATAGTGCTAAACTACCTGATAGATTGCCTATAGAAAGTTGCCAAA
Organism: Fraxinus greggii; assembly: GCA_903798315.1. Classification (NCBI taxonomy): domain Eukaryota; kingdom Viridiplantae; phylum Streptophyta; class Magnoliopsida; order Lamiales; family Oleaceae; genus Fraxinus; species Fraxinus greggii. Next base: position 8,848 of record CAIGRK010317343.1, on the reverse strand, counting down.
CCGTGGAAACTCCTTCTGTTCATTCACTTGTAGACCATCTTCACCAACAACAAAGCCTAGAAACAATGATTTATGTGTACAAAAAGTGCACTTCTTTAGGTTGATGTACAACTGATTCTCCTTCAGAATATCTAGGACTTGACTCAATTGAACTATGTAATCTTCTTTAGACTTGCTATAAATGAGTATATCATCGAAATAAACTACAACAAAAGACCCAATGAAAGGAAGAAAAACTTGGTTCATCATTTTCATGAAGGTGCTCAGGGCATTGGCGAGTCTGAATTACATTACCAACCATTCATAAAGTCTATCTTTACTCTTGAAGGTAGTCTTCCATTCGTCCTTAGGTTTGATGAAGATATGTAGTAGCCACTGCGAAGGTCTATTTTTGAAAAGACCTTACAAACCTCAAACACATCAAACATGTCATCCAACTGTGGAATGGAACCTATACTTCACTATTATTTTGTTGATGACCCGATTGTTAACACACGTGCTTCTTTAGAATTAAGTGAACATGTACTACACATTGACTTATACTCTCCTTTATGAATCCTTTCCTCAACAGCTTCTCAATTTGTTCTCTCAAAATCTCATTCTTCTTTGCACTCCTTCGATAATGAGGCAAATTTGGAAGAATAGTCCAAGTACCAAATCAATCTGGTGCTAAATATTCCTCATAGAAGATAACTCATTTGACAATTCATCAAAAACCCAATCTTCAAGTTCTGTCAATATTTCCTGTACTTCAGATGGAACACTCTTATCTTCCATATTTATTATAAAAAGTCCCTTAGCCACTACTAGATAAAAGCAATCAAATTCTCTTATAGAATCTACAATCTCCTTCTCATTAATTGTAAGGGTAAGAAAATGCTCGATTCATTGTTAGATAGAATTCTCTTCCTGAATGAGAGGAACCATAACGATCTTATAACTGTCCCATGAAAAGAGCACCAAATTATCACGCCATTTGAGATTTGAATCTACATTAAACTGCCATGGACAATCTAATAGGATATGGCAGGCATCCATGTCTATGACATCACACACAAGTTCATCCTTATAATGCTTACCAATGGAAACACGTACTTTGCAAGTTTCAGCAATTTGAATGGAAGGACCTTTCTTCACCCAACTAAGGAATATAGTTTAGGATGGTCTTTAGTTAGTAGTTTCAACAAATTCACCAACCTCTTCGGTACAAAGTTTTCACAGCTTTCATTTTCCGCATTCATTTCACGCACCTTATTCTTGATAGAACAAAGCAACCGGAAGATGCAGCGATGCTGTCCCTCATCGCAGGCGACAAGATGATCTGCTGCAGTACTTTCCATGCCTTTGTCATTAGGAAACTCAACTCCACATACTCATCTTCCACCTTACAGCTTTGTTGTCCACAATCACTTCACACACCTTATTCTTGATATAACAAAGTGACTGAAAGATGTAGTAATGCCACCCTTCCACCTTAGGTGACAAAAGAAAACATCAATAATTTCGAAAAAAACGTTCAACCTCTACCAACCAATCCAAGAAATCCTCAATCTTGTATTATCGAAGTATGAAAGAATGTCTGCTCTAATATGATGATCAACAAAGTTATTTTGTTTTTAATGCTTAAGGTTATGCGGTGGTACTTCAAACTTCTTCTTCGACTACGATTTATTTTCTTTTACTACAAGTCTCCTGTTATTTCCTCTTCAAACTACAGGCTCAATGATCCATTCATTTTTGATTTCCTTATTGCCAGGTTAATCATTATGTCCCATTGTTTCCAACAGTCTGTAGAAACAATTGACGGATCTCTCCGATCTAAGAAGTAAGATCGTCAATTTTCCGATTTTAAGCGTCCAAATCTAACGTAGTAATTTGTGCATCACCCATGGATATAAATCAAAGATATAGAGATGGAAAAAGCTTTCTCTAATACCATTTGACGCAATTCAAGTGAAAACCTTAATAATACAATTTTTGGAATTAACCAAATTATGAAAAATAAAATCACGAAGTTTTATTAATTGCAAGATGATAAAAAAACAAAGAATTAATCCTTTATCTATATGGGTTTACATAAAAATCTAGTTTAAAAGAACTAAANCCATGGATATAAATCAAAGATATAGAGATGGAAAAAGCTTTCTCTAATACCATTTGACGCAATTCAAGTGAAAACCTTAATAATACAATTTTTGGAATTAACCAAATTATGAAAAATAAAATCACGAAGTTTTATTAATTGCAAGATGATAAAAAAACAAAGAATTAATCCTTTATCTATATGGGTTTACATAAAAATCTAGTTTAAAAGAACTAAAATTGAAAAGAATTCGAAATAAATTAAATGACAAACATTACACTAAAACTTTAAAAATAGTATTGGAGTTCTAAATGAACTCGAATGCCTAAAATGCATAATTTATCACAACAAAGTAGTGAGTTTAGTCCAGCTTATCGTTCTCTTTCCGAAAGGTGTCATGAGTCCAAATCGAAGTTCGAACATCAAATATTCAATTTAATGTTTTTCCCTTTTTCAGTCCAACTATTTTTTAATCCACTCAACCATCCATTCTACATTAAGAACAGTCAATTGATTCAATAATAAAAACCCTATTTTCTTCTTCAGGAGGAGAACTAGCACAACTAGACTCAAGAAGTAAATGGAATGGTATGTATGATTTTTTACATAATAGATAGAGTCGAAAAGATATGTACCAATGGTTTGTCGAAGCTGTAAGCTTCATCTAAAGATTGATGTCCCAAAATGTCGTCAAGTGAAATTTCGGGATTCAAACCGTCAATAAACTTTGATGCTATAATATAACAATTTTACAATAGTTCTTCAACGTAGGCTAGATAATTTATAACAGTGGATGTACCTTCTTTACATCACAAAAAGAATTGATTTAACAATATAGTTCAATAATAAACAAGGGCATTTTTATTAGTGTTCGATTATCTATATAAAGGCATTTTTCATTAAATATAGACGATTACATAAAAGTGTTTGTCATTAAATCCTAGTAGAATCGACAAGTGGCCTATTAGCAAAGCAAATTCAATGTGGGTCACCTAAATTGCAATAGTTGAAGAATTTTCAAGATTATCGAGCAAATCCAGAAATTATTTTGGACCAATCCAAAAATCGAAAGTCCTACAATTGTAATGGAACTTGCCGAAAAGAATAATAAACATTGTGAACATAGTCTAGATGGAGGATAATTGTATTGGTACGAGGATGGGGAATGTACACTATTGTTACAATGATTTATGGGTTTGGTCTAAATACATGAGATTTTATAGGGTTCATACATGATATTAGGGGAATACCAAGACAAGCAAGTTTTTGAATTAATATTTTTCCTAAATTGAATACAATGCAACTAGAAATTCAAAGTGCGCGCGCGCACACACACACACACACACACACATATATATATATATATAAGAGGAAATTGCACTACGAATTATTTTTTGGCTTTACATTTTCCAAAATGTCACACTTTCAAAGTCTGCAAGATTGTCATTTTTGAACATTTTTGTCATTCTAGAGAATTTAAATACCCTACACATCTTTGAATTGACAACATAAAAAGTTGTACAAAAAGTGGAAAAATCTGGCAACCAATCACCTTACAATTATACTTGAAAATTTTGCAAAAAAAATTGAAAAACCCAAAACCACTTCATTAATTTTATATTAATGGAGAATTAATTTTATTAAAAATCAAACTCTAAAATCCAATTACATTATTCTTAGCCTTTGACATCCACAGATTCATCTCATCCTTACTACCAGTTATAACCATCATCAAATCCACTCATCGTCGAACTCTCGGTCATCACATTTCTAGCAGCGACTCTGTGCATATACTTGATATTGTACAAAGATAAAGAGGTAGTGTAAGTTGATAAGTTCAGCAAAAATGGAGTGAATTTGATTTGATTCTTGGCAAAGAGGCTTGATGCTCTTAGACCTATTACAGAAGATGAAGTTGTTGCCATGATTAAACCCATTTTCAAGGACTGCAGTGTTCTTGGTATAGATATTTCAGTTATGGAACTTTTTTTTTTCTTTTTGTTTCGAGATTGGGAACTTCTTATATTCATCTAGAATTTAGGGGTTTGTTTTAGTGGGCGAGAGTATAGCTATAATTTTGGAATTTTTTTTGTAGATATTAGATTACCACTTTCAGTTTGTTTTCTTAATTCTTATACAGTAAATTGTTTGTAAGGAGGATTTACTAAAATGTCAAATGGGACCCACAATATTCTTGAAAAGTTCCATATTTTTTTACACTGAAATCAAGTTAGCATTGACTATTTGGAAGTAATTCTTTTGATTTTGATTTGTTATTTTTGGTTTGGGCAGTGAAAGCTTCCATTGGAAACCATTTATTTGGAAATACGAGACTCAAAATGCGGAAGATAATCAATCTTTGCTCCATTTTCCATTTTCTTTCTCTATTTAAAAGTTGGAAAATTCCTATTCCCTATCAGCAAAAACATATGAATTCCATTTACAACCATCAGCGAAGTCACAAATTTTTATCTAAATCACGTTGTCAACACAAGTGTAGTTCTCGTTTCTACCATATTTCTTTTCGAGATTTTAGGAATGTATAATTATCACTACAACGTGTCATATATTCTATACTTCCATTTATGCTTCATATACCTTTGTGAATGTCATTTTAATATTTTCATGTGTTCGATAGAGATTCAACTATTCCATTCCCTCATTATTATTCATGTTCTCTTTTATGTTAATCTCCTTGCCCTGTACGTAGGCTTGTTGATTTCCACAACTTATGTACATCAACATATCTTATTGTATTATCCTCTACGTTAAAATGTTTGAAGTGAGCTGTATAATTTTTCGAAATGAAATTCTCGACAATTATGAATTCTCGACAGATGAATACTTCTCGACAAATTAGTTATGTGACCTATCTGTCGTTATGAACTATCGTTCCCATCAGTTCGTCTCTATTATTCTTGACAGATGGCTAAATATGACAGATGAGTTGAGTCATCTGTCGATATGGATTGTCATTCTTGATAGTTAAATGCAGTATTTCTCGATATATGGAAGCTTCTCGATAGATCAGTATGGTAGTTATCTGTCCACATGTCCAACTTTGATTCATCTGAACATTACATGTGAACTTTTTGCTTTCTTACTTGTGTGTTTCACATTAACATGTACGGATAATTATGATCTGATCTTCTTTTCTTTGTTATTGTACCTTGTTCTTGCGGATGAGTTTTGAAATCCTCGTTCCCGAAAATACGCGCTTGCGTGCCATATACCTCAAAGGAGCAATTTCAAGTACCTGAAAATGCATTGGAGAATTTTGATGCTTGACAGCGAGAAGATTTCGGCAACTCATACCTTGGGTTTGTGGCCGATGTACCTAACATACGATTCTCGGCCCAATTAATCAAACAACTAGTGTTCAGATTGTGGTCAATGTACAAGGGCACTTGACAAGGTTTGAACTGCAAGAGTATGCGATTGTGACGGGGTTGAAATGTAGGCTCGCCCCGAAAAGCGATTTGTTTACTTAAGTCATGGAAAAAATGAGACTCAAGGACAAATACTTCAAATCCTTGGATAATATTTCATGTGCCCAATTGAAAAATGCTTTTCTTCGACCGTCGAAGTCCCGAGCTTATCGATACAAGCTAGGCCTTGTTTTAATTTTGGAAGGAGTATTTAATGCTCCAGGTAATAATGTAGGTATCGATATCGACACAATGTCAATCGTCGACAACCTGGACATCTTTTTTTACTACATTTAGGGTAAAGTAGGGTAGATCGTCTATTAAGGGGATTTAAGGATTGTTGGGCAAGGAGCTTTCGTGAAGCTAAGGCAAAGAAAGAGAAGGAAATCAGTTATACAATTCACGGATTTCTCATTGCCATGTAGGTATGAATAATTATTCCTGTAAGTGTACTAATTATTAATTTTAATACAAATATTTTGTCATGAGCATAGAAACTCTATAACACTAGAATTCTTTCCAACGGATATGAGCATTTGAGGTAGTTCCTAAAATTGCTGAAAAGTTTGGTAAGATGCTTTGTAATCAATCACCAAAGCTTCTTAGATGGACGTGTACAAAACAACCGCAGCAACGTACATATGAGGCCTTCAAGAACTAAGAGGTATTTAATCATGTCTAATCTAGACAATATTTCAATTTGGAAACTATATAGAATACATTCCCATGGATACTCAATTTCTGTTCTTGCAGCTACATGTGTGTGCGATGCTATGTCCTACTGATGAAGAGCGTGATCAAACACATATCTCCACTCTCGTGCCTTTTGAAGATATTATATTGCAAGGCAGTTTCTCGCTCCACGATTTTATGTTGAGCAAGTGGGTAGTGATGAAAAAGATGGATTGGCTATGGGGGAAACCGATGAAGAGGAGACCACATAAGAGGGCTCAAAAGATGCAATGTCTGGTGGTGATGACTATTCAGGAGAAAATAGAAAACGTATCGAGTTAAGTGATGGTGACAGTGGGGATGGCAACAATGAACATAGCCTTGGAGGGCATACATGTTCATTTTCCATGCCTCGTGTGTCCATACATAGTTCTCATGTAAATAGACCATTGACGTCTCGACTACAAGCTGCAACCTCTGGAGCACCACTTTTTAGAGAGGAAGTTGAAGAAATGTTGTTGGATCAACGAATCCTTATCGAAATACAACGATGAATAGTCAAACTTGAAATCATTCAGCATGTGATCTCGGAACATGCAAGACTAAAGGATTTCATATCTACACAGCAACAGATGCATGTGTGCCCAAATTTATTGAAAATGTACAGTAAGGTATGTATGTTAATTGTTTAAAACTTAATCTTATTAAACATTGTGAATCATTTCATTAGTATACAAACTAGAAATCGATGACATGATTCGTTAATATTGTACTATTGTTTTCAACTAGATGGAAGAGGCATCTACCCCCAAGGTCCATGCCCGAATGACCAGGAGAGTCTATTACCTAGTGAGAAGCAGGATGGAATGGTACGTATGTGAAAAATGAGGAATTCAAAATTTTAAAGACTTTAATCTTGTTCGTTAAAATTGCAAATGTTATTTGAACTAGATGGATGAGGCATCGAACCCGAAGTGTCCTGCCCGGAGAACGAGGAAGTTCCCTCGGGTTGTGACGTCATGGAGGCGGATGGTAAGTTTTGTATTGGAGAAGTTATACTAACTTTAATTTTGTTTATATACTATAAGAATGTTGAGTTGAAAACTAATGTTGAATATCTTCTCATGATTTAAATGCAGATGGTACAAAAATGTTGAATGGTGCCATGGAGGAAACTACACTACCTATTTCTAATGCCATGGTCCAACTTGGAGGTAAGTTCCCAAAAAGGGATTCATGATATTAATTTTAGGTGGCCGAGAGGATAATTAGATGTTGGTAGGCTATGCTATGTTATTATTTGGCCTTTTGGATAAGTAATTCGGCCCATACTACTTTTGTACATGCGATGTCACGACATACCGGTGGTGGCCATCATACCCGTTGAAGGTAACGATGCAGTTAACACAAAGAGGCCACGATTGTGTCGCCTTTTCTCTCCTGCATCATCTACCAAGACTCCATACACCAAGGGAAGATTAAAGAGAGTCAAGAATTAGTGTACAAGAAGTTTGTTAATACTATGATAAACACTACTTGTTTGTCTACTTTGGATGTATGGTGAATGTTGATATCTTTTTGATATGTGAACTATTGAATTTATTAGACATCGTTAAGTTTGTCGTTTCTTTTGTATGCGACATTTAGGATAATACGATTTTCAATTATTTATTATACTTTTTTCATGGATTCATATGGTAACATCTGTATCGAATGTCTGCAACCAACTTCGAGAATAACATGTATATCTTTGTATGGACCTTTCAAATGACTACCGTCAACACAAATAACAGACCCCAAGTAGTGTATGTAACCATGAACGCTTGCACCAAAATCTAGGAAGAAGTAATGAAACTCACTACGGGATTCAACTTCGATGTGTGTTATTGTTCCCGGGTTACTCTCCCCTAGGACATGACAATATGAAGATAATTTTTGAAAACTATCCTACGGTAGACCATGTAGCATGTGTAAAGCAGCCACCTTCTCCCTACATGCTTTGGTGTAATTGATTTTGACACCGAATTCACGTTCCATGTCACATGCAATAGTAGTAGGATCATATGATCGGTTTGGATTATCCAATCTCCCCAATATGTGCTATAGACAATTACAGAACTTGTGGCATGTCATGTGCGCTACAACAAAAATCTATGGAACATGTGTCCACATTGATGAATTTACGGATCATGACGATTGCAATCCGCTTCACTGTCGAAGCACGTAACATCCATTTGCATTTATAGTCCGCGCATATAATGATTAGCTTTTTTGTAGTTGACCTGTTTACTCGAATTGGAACTTGTCGCGCAAGGCATGTATGTTGACGTATGATTCAATATAGCTCCACTTGTTTTAATTATAACAAACAAGATACTTATGTTTCTAACATGCATTGCTTCTTGAGTTTTTCATGTATAAAACTTCTTAAGTATTCAAATACTCAAATCATCATCCGTTTAAAAACAAGCAATCAAAAGAGACTCGAAGAGAACAACAACTTTGAAGATTAGATTTTAGAAATTGTTTATTGAAACTTCAATTTATATATAAAGGTATCGATTTTTAGCAAATGCATAAAACTCAAACTATTTTTCATAATTCATCACTTGCATAAAATTTTTTGATATAAAAATGATTTTAGAAAAATGAACATTTTGATATA
>CAIGRK010317122.1:0-11297 GCA_903798315.1 Fraxinus greggii | reverse complement strand
TTGATCAGTTTTTCAACCACCCTACCTCCTCCATAAGGCTTCACATTTTTTACACAATATATTTTTCAAAAAGTACTCACAACTTTTGTTTAAATTAAATTAAAACCATACATTATAAAACGTCATTCCATCAGTAAAAGTTATCGCACTCTACAGCAAAAGGTCATTGCATCAACACTCCTCCTTGAGCATTTTTGTGGAGACTCCAAGCATTGATCTTAGATGGTCAAATCTGGCTTGAGGAAGAGCTTTTGTAAAGATATCTGCAGTCTGACTCTCTGAATTGCAATACTAAAGACCGATTTCTTTATTTTTCCCAGCCTCCCTCACTGTATGAAACTTAATCTTTATTTGCTTAGCTTTCCAATGATGAACTAGATTCTTTGACATAGTTATAGCAGACATGTTGTCACAATGAATCTCTATAGCCTTTTCTGGATTAAATCCCAAATCAAATAAAAATTTTCTGAGCCAAATAGCTTGATTTGCAGCTACTGTTGTTGCTATATATTCTGCCTCGGTAGTGGATTGCGCAATAACTTCTTCTTTTCTCAAGTTCCATGAAAATATGCCTGCACCGAAAGAAAGTGCTCTTCATATCATCTACGCTACCTACCCAATCACTATCAGAATAGCCCTCAAACACCCATCTAAAGATTTTTTGAAACCGCACTTCAAAACCAATAGTTCCTTTTTTAAGTACCTCAATACTCGTTTTGTTGTTTTGAAATGAATATCACTTGGAGAATGCAAAAACTTTGAAAGAAGACTCGTTGTAAACAGTAAGGTTGGTTTGCAATTTCCCATCTTAAATTTCCTCCGCATACTTCTTTTGAGAGATGAATATACCATGGTCAGTTTGATGAATCTCCATGCCAAGAAAGTAGCTCATAACTCCAAGATCCGTCATTTCAAATTGCTGCTTCATTTCATCACTAAAGTTTTTCATCTTCTCTAGTTAACAATAAACCACATAGCAAAATTATCAAAACAACTGCATTTTCCCTCCTTTTTACATAAAGAGTGGCTTCATTTTGACTTCTTTGAAATCCTTTTTGTTGAAGATAACCATCAATGTTGCTATACCGTGCTCTAGGCGCTTATTTTAAACCATAGAGCGCCTTCTTCAATTTATAAACTTTGTCTTCCTTTCCAACAACAATGAACCTCATTGGTTGCTCTACATATATCTCCTCCTTTAATCTCCCATTCAAGAAAGCAGATTTAACGTCTAGCTAGTATACTTTCCAAATTCTCATGGCTGCAAATGCAAGTAGTAGTTTTATTGTTTCCAATCTTGCAACTGGAGCAAATGTTTCACAATAGTCAACTCTAATTTTTTGTAAATATTCCTATACTACAAGTCTTGCCTTATGCTTGTGGATTGAACCATCCGAATTCAATTTTGTTCTATAAACCAATTTTACTCCAATGACTTAATTATGAGTTGGTTTATTAGTAAGTTCCCATGAATGATTTTTTCATGTTGCATAGCATATCTCCATTATTGACTTTTAAATGCTTCTTTATAGCATGTGGGTTCAGTCATAGCCATTCTACAATTTGCATAGTAAGGGCACACTTGGCGTGGCTTTTGAAAAGTCAAAATTAGATTCTAATTTGGATCTATTTGGCTAATTTTACGAATTTTACAAAGGTCCAACTTTTGAGAAATTAGTATCACGGGTGAAAATGGATAGAAATCATCGTTAGTTGACCAGAAAAGTTGATTTTGATCAAATTTAAAATGGATGAAATTATAACTTTGCTATTTATCCCTTAAAATAATTAAAATAAAAATAAGAGAAGAAAATTGTTCATCATCTCCCTTCTTCACCCCACCCCCAAACCAAACCAAATCAATCCTCTGGCCGCCACCACCATCGCCCATTCCAATGGCGTTCCCCATCCATTTAATCTTCTTCCCAATAATTTACAGTTTGCCAATTTCCCAGCATTCTAAACAGAATTGGAACACCTTCCAACGACGATCGAGATTTACATATACTAAAATCCAATAAACGTGCACAATTCTCACAGGAACCCTAAAACACATTTACATATACTGACCAACTGCTTTGTAGGAGTTCATCTTGTTCAAATGGCTAGCATGAGTAGCGTAGTTTCCGAGAGAAATAGATTCTAGTGCTACCCGAAGCCTATGCTATGGCTTGTCATTTGATGAAAAACGTATAAAAAGGGGAGAAAGGCTAAAAGAAAGCATTACCTGGGTACAATGGTTGTGATGGCTCTAATTGATTTCATTCTTTGATCTTATGCTATTTCTTCAAGATTACTTTGTTTCCTTTTGCTAAAACCCAAAAAATGGGGTTTTCCGTTTAAAGCAATTGACTCGATCATTTTTCCCTTAAGGAATTAGTGGTAAATGGCCACCTCCACCTCCACCTCCACCTCCATCCCAAAACAAAACAAAACCAAACCCAGAAGTCTCTAGATTGTTCCTGGAAAATTTGGATTAACCCTGGGAGAATCTGGGTTTGAAGCTTTGAAGTGTACCGAAGAGAAGCCATTGATCGAAATCTGTAGCACGATCTTTGCATTTTGTAGTCCCTGTGGAGTAATCTCTTTTCCTTTTTTAATTATTTTATGTTAAATTTGTGTAGTTTCCATTTTACCCTTTTTAAATTTGGTCAAAATCATCTTCTCCGAACAACTAACGTTCAAATGGATGGGTCCATTCGAACCCTTGCTACTAATTTCTCAAAGGTTTGGAATTTTCGTTAGCATAAATTAAAATTTAAGATAAAGTTCACAAAAAAGTGAAAAAGTTAGGGATAGCTGCTGCAATTATAGCGGAGAAGCTTTTTGGAGGAGAATCATACATTTAATTACTCTCTTCTTTAGAGTTAATTGCATGATTGGTCACTAAACTTCGCATAAGATTTCGGATGGTTAAAAAATTGATGAATTTGCTGACATGGTTGACTAAATTACATACACGACAATCTATTTTCCACTAGCGTCTACATCATCAGCAATTTAAAAATTGGGTGATTGATGGAATAACGGATCACAAAATTCGGTGATTAACGTTTTAAAAGTTCAGTACCCTGGTGAAAACTTTACGCTCGATGATGATTCAAGTACTTAACCCCAATTTTTATGAGTTACGTAAAATTGTAAAACTTGATGCAAATATTCATGTACGTTATTGCTTAGCAAGAAAGTTTTGCTTTGAGCTCATCTGCTACAACATTTATGAACTCTTCAATGTTCAAACACTTATCTCAGCCAAGCTGTAACATTATAAAAGAAAACATAATGAGAAGCAGAATGAGAAAATTTCTTCCACTTGTTCAGGAAAAAGTAGGACGACTTTAAGACTACATACTGAGAAAACTTTGCAATGGTCACTCGAATCCATGGATAATAAGGCTAAGATACTTATATATCTTTCCAGACTCTTCTACACCAATAGAAACTACTACTAGTTTTTTGGTGAAATTCCAGAGTTTTGCCTTGTCGTCCTATTTTGCCCTAAACATTTTGCTTGCTTGTTAATATTTTTCTTATTCATGGTTAAAGGAAAACCATTAAACTTTGCAGTGCAAAATGATATTTAAAAATAATAATTTCATTAAAGCATATTGTTAAGATTCAAAAATCAAATTCAGTTAACTGTGCGCGACCCCTCGAGTCCAAGCGAAGATTGAAGCAATTATGTTTGTGCTGGTTTTACCTCGTTTTCGTTGAATTATATAGTGTTGTGTGACAGTTCTATGTGCTGCTTTAGCTTTAATAGTCTTTCTATCTGACACGCCTGCACACAAAAAAAAGGACAAAAATTCATTAGATTCTTAATTGAAAATGTGTACGAATTTCAAATTTGAATACTATTAAGTGATTAATGTAGTTTGGCAATGTTAGAGAGAATAAAATTATGGGGTTACCAATACAGAAAAAAGAAAGAAAAATATTTTAAAAAAAAATAAAGATTGATAAAAAGGAGGTTAATTATATGAATTATAACCGAACTTTGTAAAGTTTCAATTTTATGAGGTTAATTACATGAATCATAACTGAACTTCGCGTAAAGTTTCTACCGAGTCACTGAACTTTGTAATTCGTTACCCCATTCATCACTCAATTTTTAAATTGTTAATAACGTGGATGCCAACTGGAAATTACATTGCCACATTCGCAATTCTGTTAGCCACGTCAACAAATTCGTCAAATTTTTAATCGTCTGTTGAGTAAGTGATGAATGAGATTATATTTTGCAAAATTCAGGGACTAATGAAGAAATTTTTGAAATTTAGTGACCCCCTAAAAATTTTACGCATAATTCAGTAACCAATCGGGTTAATTAATCCATCTTCTTCATGGTGCGATTACATAAAAACATAAACTTCGAGGCTCAATAGCTAAAGACATGAAAATAAAATCATAACGGTGATTACAAAAATCATTTGGTACATGTAAACCTGTCTCTTTACTTCATCACGATGCTCGTTTGTAGTGAAATCATCTCAAGTGCCCCTGTTTGGAGTGGCTTAAATTTAGATAAAATTTGAAGTCAATATTAAAAATTAATTTTAATCACAAATTTTATGAGAACCACAATTTTTATCAAATTTCAAACATATATTTCATCAAGTTTTATTAATTTTTTTCTGAATTTTTAGCCGCACCAAATAGAGACTTAACCGATATTCATTTGGTTGTACCTAATAGCTTAAACTTTTAGATCAAATACTTCGACATGGTATCATAGCTAAAAATGTCTTGAATTCAAGTCTTGCCTTGACCCATTTAGAAATAATTGTCCACATGTTAGGATCGAGGAATTAAATCCAACCTTCACGTGATCCAATTGCCCCTATTTAACCATTCAAAATTTTTGAAGATCGAGTAGTTTAACACGTGATACTTAAGTTGAATACATGTAAAATATTCCTATAAGAAATATAATCCTACTATAATTATAATACACGCATTCAATCAAAACCATTAATTAAACTAGCACTTATGCACATAAATCCGGTTCTCACATTTTCGACAAGTCAATTATGCCTGCATCTTCAATATCTACGGTTAAAAAGATGATATGGACATGTCAAATGAAGGAAACAAATAACAAAACAAATACAAATCAAGAATAAATTGCTGATTATGATAGCAATTCTTTTACTTATCAATCATGTGTTAATAAACCGTGAGAACAGCACAGAGCAGCGAAAGGCAAGAAAGTTCGAAAAGTTACAAAGATTTTTAGAGTGGGAGTGAGCAGAGCAGGACGGCCTCCTGAAACTGCTATTGCTCGATTCTCTGCCTCTATTAACCTACAAATTGATGGTCATAACTTGCCAGTGATGGAGACAAGATTATATTAACGAATTTATGATCTTGTAAATTATGATTCGACCGACAGAGATATTTAAATCTTATGAATATAAAATCTTTAAGAAATTGAATCCCAACAACTTGTAATTGTTGAACTTGATCCTGCTAAATAGATGTACCCTCAATTTCCACAGCTTTTCACCTTCCCCTGAACTTACTTTGGGCTCGTTTGGCATAACTTTTACTTTTTCTAGAAGAGCTTTGGAGGAAACTATCTTAATTTTTGTTTGAAAACTATGTCACATTGAATCAGCTTCCTCTAGGAGCTTCTTCTAACTAGTTGAAGCACTTTCTTAAAATTAGTTAAACGGATCCAAAAGCAACTTTTGGGTCTCAAAAGCTCATTTTGACTTTCAAAGGTTATGTCAAATGGACCCTTAGAGCGGTCTCAATCATGAGAACACGGAATATCTAGAACAGAAGGAGAAAATTTGCATCAAGAAATATTCAATGTTGTCATCATGAAAAGTCGAATATTACCTCATTAATTCCATCAGCATCAGTGCAATCAAGAACCCCTTTCCCCTTTGACAAGTGAGTTGAATATGAGATCGAAATAGTCCTCAGCAAGATATTCCTTTCTTGGATAGCCATTACCTGTTCAATTTGAAAGATAAACAGAACCCATTTTTGAATAGTCCATCAAAGTTTAGTCAATCCTTTGATTTTGTTCGAAACCATTATCTAATGAACGCAGAGGGAATAAATCTGGCGCAACTTATCCAATGCTTCGGACAATAAATGTATTCATAGAAAAGTCAACCTATTGATCGATGGTCTCCCGTATCTTCAAGTAACAAAGCCAGACAAAAATTTCTAGCAGTGTAACAAATAATATAATAGGTACCATATACGCAAGTTTTCTCAAGAGAAATCGAACATAAGCAAGTGTTCACACCTCATACCGCAAAGTTCTAATAGATAATCAGCACCCAGGGCAAGAAAATTAGACATCCAACAGAACATGGTACAGAAATTAAACGATTTAACGAAATCCTTACAAATTGAGTGCCAGATATCAAATTTCAGTATAGAACGAAGTTTCAAAAAATCCTTCAATTTTGCATTCCATTTTATATATTCTAACAAGTGCATCACTGCTTTAGCATAAGCATCTGCACTAGCATAATAGACTGTATAAGAGAAACCAATTACAGAAACAGAATTCATCTTCTTCAGACCACGCAGTTAGATTCAAATGCCCGAACTTATCAGTATGGTTATGCTGGAAATTACCTTCAATCTTCACTTGAACACATTTCTCATCTTCCTCCTCTCAATCTTTTAACAGGTCCTGGACCTCTTCTGAAATAATGCGCCAAGGAAAGGATTTACATAAAAGTTTATGATGCTTAATTTCAGTCTTCATGATAAGCAATTTAAACTCAGGCTATCAATGATCTTGTCTAAGAAGAAATAGTTCGTGTAACAATAGAATGGCAAATGAATTTTCCACATCGAAACCAAGAATTACTTCAATGCAGTTATTCTGTTACAGGACTGCAACAAACCACGAAACAACTGAATATCTAAAACAGGCTACGAAGAATTCGGAACTCCATCATCGTGGTAAAATTCAGCTTGCAAGATTGTGATACAAAACTTGTGCAAATTCCTCTAAATGAAATCATATAACCACAACTTCTTTTGAACCCATTCACATGGAATCGTGCAATAGTTCCAGACAAAATTTCCATATATGATCACAATTTCATAGAATAAGAAAAAATAGGAATTTCTGGTCAATGGAACCTACAATACAGGTCACAAGATATTCATCTATTCATTAAAAGGCAAATGATTGTCTCCAATAAATCAAAGAATTACTTGGACCAAATTATTTTATCACATGACTAGAAAAAGCCATGAAAGAATTGAATCACTAAAAGACTACAAAAAGTTCAGAACTCTGTCATCACAGGACATTCATGCCTGCAAGATTATGGTGCAAGAGCTTGTGCGCAATCTGATCTCTCACGTGCATAGCATTAGCCGACCTCACATTGTTCTCAGGGATAATTTCATCATCAACTAGATTAAACCTCATATCTTCATTCAAGCCCTCATTTCTCATCTCACATATGTTATGCAAAACACAGCATGCCCCAAGAACTACTGGAAGATCTTGAAGTTTCATCTCAGTTCTCTTCTGCAGGCAACTCCACCTTGCTTTCAATCGCATAAAAGATTCCTTGGCAACCCTTTGAACCTCATCAATTTTCTCATTCAAAGCATGCTGTGTCCAGGTTAGATTCTTGTGAGTATAAGGAACCAAAACCCAATCCATTAATGGAAACCCCGAGTTCCCAACCACCCAAACATCCTTCAAAGACCCTTGAGTCGCCCTCTGGAAAAGGGCAGACTTTTCCAACACCTGATCATCAGTCAATGAACCAGGCCAACCAATGCAAACGTCGGTAAAAACTCCCCTAGGATCAACTACGCCTTGAACTGTAATCGAGTAAGAAGTCTTCTGATTCCTCTCTGTATGCCTCTTGTTAAAATAAGCTGCCACGTTATCCTTTGGAGCAATGATCGGAACATGTGTTGTGTACATTGCACCACCCACATTTGGTATCCCCGATACAAATTCAAACTCCCTTTTAATCTCCTCCATTCTATTCTCATCTGACCACTGCAAGAACTTTGGCATTAGCACACTCCTTATTGCAGAACAAACCTCAAGAACCAACTTGTGACAGGTAGAAATTCCCAGTCCAAAACGCTTCGAAACTTCACGAAGAGCCTCGCCAGTGGCCAATCTCCATATACATACAGCCACACGCTGGCGAACCGGAATTGCCAACCGCAGCATTGTGTCCTTTTTCGTTACCAGTGCTTCCAGCTCCTCGCAAATCATTTCAAATGTTGCTCTGCTCATCCTAAAAGCCTTCTTAAAATCCTCTTCTGGAAAATCCGGGCTGTTAACTTGCTCCCACCATGCTTTAGAACGGTTTTTCACCCACAATCTGCGCTGCGAGCTGCTACCTGCCACATCAGTGGACTCATCAGAGGTTGTCATCACATCGTAACTCTCTGAACGACTCCTCTTAGCAAAAGATGATTGCCCATAACTCGAGCCCATAAAAGCATCTTGATTCTGAACAAAATTCAAGTAATTTTCACCCTCGTCCATTTCGTCACTCCGCTTATTTCTCGACTCCACGATAGAATATTGTTGTATATAACGTACGGGTTGTACGTTCTGCTTTGCTTTCTGGACTTCTAGTTGACAATCAAACCCCTACTGTTCGCTTGGTAAATCCTGCACAGACGACGACTCATTACCCAATTCAATGCAAAAAGGATCATGTCCAGCCGCTTATTAGTAGTATTGGTGATTGAAACACTATTGGGGTCTAAATCTTGAATTAAAGAAAAGAAGTTTGACGAGTAGTCTTCTGAGAATAACGGGAAAGAAGAAATTTCCATGAAATAATAGTGTGAAAATGTTTGTGAAAAAAAGAGGTCTGAACGTGAATGTGAACACAGAAGGAACAGGAGTGGGTTTTGATATATACATATATGCAAACGATTTAACAGAGTAATTGGGTGGGTTCAAGGATGCGTGTAAAACGCGGACGCGGTGGAGGAAGATTCAGGTGTGATTTCCGACGGCGGCGACTGAGGACGGAGTTTCGTGGATTGTTTTACGCGGTAGAAGTTTTGAGATTATTCCTTAAAGGCGTGTACGAGAATAGAATACGATGGAAGTTTCGCCCATAAAAGATTGGATAAGCTTTAAATTAATTGCAAAATAAGTAATTTATTTATTTTGAACTTTAATTAAGGGAAAATACTTTTGTTAAAACTAAGGCTTCGTTTGATAACTAGAGGTAGAAAGAAATTCCAATTTCATGATAGTTGAAAAATAAAAATCAATCAAATCATATGAATTCGTTTTCATAAAAATAAAGAAAATGGAGTTTAAAATGATTGTACGTTGAAATTCGGTTTCCATTTTCACTTTAAATCAAACAGTCAAAGTGGAATTCGTTTTCCTCGAACGTGATATTTTCCATGGAATTCGTTGCAATCAAGCCTAAGGTTAATTATCTTAGCCAAACAGGCACGGTGAGAAAAGTAAAGAGGAAACTCAATTTTTGAAATTACAATGAATTGAGGAAATGAATTTTTTCAAAGTTTTTGTTAAATTGCAAGGAGAAATTTCTTCTTTTATCCCTCTTCTTTTATTTCTAAAATCATTTTAAGCCCTTATTTGATTTTGATTTTGATTTTTTGAAAAGTGATTTTATGAAAAGTAATTTCTTTATAGAATATGTGATTAAAAATAAGAAAAAATTATAAATCTATGTGCAAATTTTTTTTTGCTAGAGAATGTGTTAAAAACGAGTGTGAAGAGAAGTAATTTTATAAAAATCAAAATCAAACAAGGACTAAATCACTTTCTTTGTATCATTTACCTCAACTGTGGAAATAATAATCCCAAACCAATCGGGACACAGTGATTTTTGGTCGAAATATTGTTCATATTGAATTTATTTAAAATGAATTTATAATATATTGAATCTCAAAACTAATTATTGATAATAGTCTTTGAGTAATATTATTCATAGTCTAGCGGCTGCAATAGTCATTTTATATGTTAAATTGTTATTTGAAGCAATAGAATTACAGCAAATTAATATTTCAAATAACATTAACTACCAAATAGAATAATTATTGCACTAATTGATTATGAATAACATTATTCTAATTTTTTTAATATTCAACTAAGAACATGGTAATTAATAATTAATTATAAAAACCAGTGGCATATAGTATATATACTAAGGATTCATATTGTAGAATTTTTATTTTTACTTTTGCTTATCGTAGAAAAAATTCTAGATCGGCTTTCTAATTTAGTCAAACAAAATATTTTTCAAAAAAAAAAAAAAATCCAAACTAGTTAAAAAAATAATTTCTTAGTTTCAGAAACAATTTTTCACTTTCTAAAAGTTTTATCAAACGAGTCCTAAAACATTAACTACCAACAATTGAGTAGTAGGAATATTTTGTTATCATTTTATTGAGGTTGTGTTTGACAAATTACCAAACGCAACCGACATTTTTGAAAATTCTTTCAATCAATCTAAGTCAATAAAATAATTAGCTACTTAGATTGGTTGTTGGTAGTTAACATTTGCACATTTCTTTAGTTTTTATTGATGAAATTGAGTGGGTGACAGGCAGGGTAAGTAAATGAAAAAAAGTATTAAATGTACAAATTCTAAATAAATTTTTTTAGTGACACTAATTTTTTTTTTTTTTTAAACAAATGCCCCGACGTCGATCTTACTGGTAGGGTAAATAAATGCAAAAAAGTACTGTATGTACAAATTCTAAGTAAATTTTTCCAGGGACACTATTTTCTTAACAAATGCCTCAGCGCCAATTTTACAATTGAATTAAATAAAAAGGAGAGAATAGTTGGAGAGCGAAATTCACCCTTTTGGAATATTTGGATGATGGGACGCTTATGAATAGTATGAGGATGATATTGATGCTTTCAAAATATTTGGGGGATGAAATTAACCATTTTGATTAGTTAGAGGACTAAGTTGACACATTTGAATATTTTAATGATGAAATTAACCTTTAAGAATAGATGGGGGATGAAATTGGTGCATCTGAATAATTAGAGGATGGAATTAGCGTATTCGAATAGTTGGAGGATGATGTTGATGCTTTGAAATAGCCGGACAAAATTGACATTTTTGAATGGTTGATTGAAGAAATTCATGATTTTGAATAGTAGAATTGTGAAATTAATGCCTCTGAATAGTTGGAGGGCGTAAATGATTCTTTTTATTAGTTGGAGGATGAAAATGATGCTTCTCAATAGTTGGGTGCTTCTTAATAGTTGGAGGATGAAATGAGGATTTATGAATAGATTGGGGATGACACTGATGCATCTGAATAGTTAAGGG
>CAIGRK010317112.1:736-11009 GCA_903798315.1 Fraxinus greggii | reverse complement strand
TTTCTAGGTTCAGTGCCTCACCCCTACCTCTTTATGGGTATCTCTGGTAGGGTGGCGCTGATGCATTTCAGCATCAGGGTTTACCTCCTCATAAGCCAAAGTGGGTATTGCATTAAGTGTTGCTGCAACTAGTGCTTGTCCATGATTAAGGGGTATTTGGTGATCTATCAAATAGGAGGTGGGACCTTTCCCCCTTTGCCCGAGGAGGGGGAAGTCCCTGGCTAGCCCTATTCATATTCCTATGATCTCTCAATTCTTGATTGATGATTTCTCACCTTATCATTTCTAATATGGCGTCGTAGGTAGTAGGGTCCTTGTTCTGTACGTCTCTCCAAAAGAGAGAGTTCATGTCTAAACCTCTTCTTAAGGTAGTCCAAGCTTCCCTATCTGTGACTTGCACACGGTAGGTCATTTTGTTAGTGAAATGGGACAAAACGCTTTTCAATGTCTCACCTTGTTGTTGTCGCATATCTTGCAATCTTTAAATGGGCCTTTCGCCCTCTTTGCTGGTCGCGAAGCATTTTAGAAACATCCTTTTGAGATCCAGCCAACTCCGAATGCCACCTTATGGCAACCTGGTATACCAGATTTCAGCTCCTCCACTCAGGGTCAAGTGGAAGGCCCTGTACTTCATAGCTGGGATGACCCCTTTCAAATTCATATGTGTCTTGAAACTGTTGTGGTGTTTCGCGGGGTCACCTCTCCCATTATACTTAGGAATTTTAGGGAGTGTAAAGTGGTTTAGCATTGGGGCACTCCTAATGGCTTGTGAGAATGGTGAATGGTCATCATCGTCATCAAGGTTGCAAGACCTCTGTGGTTATCATAATTCTCATCCTCCCTTTGTTGAGTTTAGAGACGTGGTTAGGAGGGTCATGCCTCACTCATAGGCCGATCCCTTTTCTTACGCATATTTCTAGGGAAAGGAATCCGAGACTCTTCATGGTAGACTGGTTATTATCTTTCATTCCGAGGAGGCTCTTGTTACCTATTTCTAGGCACATAAAAGGAAGGATGAACTCATCTATTTCTAGGCTCAGATGGAGAGTGAGCCTGCCTATTTCTAGGCAAGCTCGGTCTTATCCTATCAAAAACACTCGTTGACCTCTGAGGTCAATCCTCTAGTTCATAGTTTGGAGGGAAATTAAACGTGACCTCATAGGGTCGTTCTGAGGCGTAATTGTTTGACGTATCAACCTCAACCTCCCTTTCCTGGAGAGCTTCCATCCTTTTGTGATGGTATCCAACCATTTGGCTTTGGACTTCTTCTCCTTCATGGTAGCATCCTTGAGGGTCATGGAATGTATTTTTAGGGGTGCGTATGGAGGAATGGGGTACCCTCCTCGACCTTGCATACTCATTAGCTTCTCATGCATGGCTATGTTCTGCTAGGTCATATTTCTCATGTTTGCAACCATTGTGGCCATTTCTCTAGTGAGCCTAGCTGCGACCTGCCTCTCCCTCTGGACCCGCCTCGTCTATGTTGTTGGGGTCGTGGGCGACCAGCTGCGGCAGCTCGTGAGGGTTCCCCTTCCTCAAGGTATTCCCTCGTTCTACGAGGTGCGCTCTCATCACCACTTGAACTCATTTTTTACAAACACTTTTCTCAATTGAATTCTCATTTCTTCAATGATCAAATAAGTGTGGGATTTTTGGACTTTCCAACGGTTCTTTCTTCAAGAACTCTCCTTTTTCAAGGGTTGGAAGTCTCTAACGGTCCTTTCTTCAAGGACACTTATTTTTCAAGGGTTAGAGCTTTTCCTTGCCAACATATTCCAAGCTAGCTTTCTTCCACATGTGTTTTCGTGGTTAAATGTAAGGTTTCTCACAGAAGACACCAATTTGTCGAACCCAAAAAATGAGCTAACGGATGCTGAGCCATTCACGCCTAGTTAAGTACGATTTCAGCGCTTTTCTACCGGAGCAACAACTATAGCAAGGAGAAAATGGACGCGAGAGGTACTTTGCAACGAGAGACAAAATTGTTCAAGCTCCGGTGGATGAAACAAAAGCAATACCAGATGGAAAACAAACTAATATATGTAATCAGAATATTGGAAGGATAGACAAAATATGTATAGAAGTTGCTATGTTGTACATTGAAATTTTCGTGATGTACATATAAGTCCATGACAAATCTTCAACCAAATATTTTATATAAAATTCTTGAGAGTTCAAGTATGTGTTTCGAATATATGATTTTCCAAAAATCCAAATCATAATCCAACCCCTTTTCAATTACAAAGAGAACCTCTTTATACTGCTTTGGCCGACGTGGTGATCGTTTGATCAGAACCACATGGCCTGATCTCTCTAATTGAGGCTTCACATCAATGTCTATTCATACATTTAATATATTGATAAGGGGTTAGCGGTTCTATACAATTGGCTGACACACTGACAAACTTTATTATAAGTGTTACATCAATCACTTCTAAGAAATCTTCAAATATATTACAAGAGACAATGTCGGCTTCGTGAGCTTCGGACGAGTTTGAGAGCCTTGGAGGAATGTTTGAGGTGGTCCTCTAAGTGGAGAGGTTCAACCCCTTTCTTTGTTTCCTTAGGCAGGTTCGTCTTTGAGGCAGTGCCTCAACTTAGACTTCGTCCTTACAGTACAAGGACTTCAATTTTGTTTGAATTCTTTGTATTTTGACTTCATGGGACTTCGTTTGACTTTCTACTTACGTAGCTTGCTATGTGGCGCTTTTACTCTGAGCCTCGGAGGCGAGGCGTAACACATTTAATTAATTGCTTCAATAAGATCGTGTGATTTTTTTTAAGATTGTCACTTTCCCACATTTTCCTTTTGAGCAAACCCCTGTATGATCTAATTGATTCAAAATTTTCATGTATAAACACAGAACAATGTTTGAATTCATATATTTAAATTTTTAAAAAATACACACATGTATTTAGTTAATTGTTTCAATAAAATACTTTGACTTTTGTTAGAAAAAAGTGGCAGAATGTGATATTTTCATTTTCCTTTTGAGCAAATACCTTACATGCATAATTGTCATTGATTCAAAAAATAAAAAATAAAAAAAAAATCACATGTCTTAAGATAAAACAATGTATGAATTTGTATGTTTAAATTTCAAAAAAGGCACACGCATGCATATAGTTATTCGCTCCAATAGATTAATGTTATTTATTATTATAATAATGAAATATCGGTGATGTGGCAACTTAGGTGGAATAATGAGTTGCGTCAATTTAATTTTCATGAGAGAGAGTGAGATTGAATGGTCCTATCCTATTATTCCACATAAGTTGCCACATTATCGATATTCCATCATTATAATGATAAATAGTATTATTCGCTCCAATAAAATATTGCGACTTTTTTTTTTAATTTAGAAAAGTGACAGAATGTTTCCTTTTCACATTTTCCTTTTAAGCAAAAACTTTGCATGCATCAATCTAATTGATTCAAAATTTTATTTTTCATATGTATTAACATAAAACATGGTTTTAATTCGCATATTAAAATTTTCAAAATTGCAGACGTATGCATCTAGTTAATTACTCTAATGAGATACTGTGACTTTTTTTAAAAAAAAGTAGCATAATGTCACTTTTCACATTTTCGTTTTGTTAAACACTTTGCATGCATCATTTTAATTGATTTAAAACTAATTTTTCATGTGTTTTAACACAATTTATTTCCTCTCAAATTCAACAATTTTATTTTGAAACATGGTCCCAATCACAATAGCAAAATCATCAAAAAAGAAACTTCATAAATGCTAATTATTTACATTATAAGGTTTAAACCAAACCTAATTAAAGAAAGAGTCCAAAGCATAAAGAACCTGTAATTTTGTTTGTATATTTTCAGATTTGGGAAAGAGAACTTTGAAGAATGAATGTTGAAGCAACATCTATCTTGTTTATCCTTGATTTGTGAAAGATTTCCTCTTTTTGTTTTCAATTTTCCTCTGATTTTTCGAGATCGGATGCTGATTTTTGACAAGCCTTGTCGTGCTTTAGGTTTGAGGGTATATTTTACATTCAATTTTAATTATTTACCATTTAATAAAAGTTTATCATGTTTTTCAAAACTATCCTAAAATATAGGGTATTTGTGTATGTACCTCTTGAATAATAGTAATTTCTATAAGGTTTGTTTCAGCATATTTTAAAAGGGGCACTAATTATTTATTGGGAAAAATTCATATATCAAATATTAAATATACCCCATGATAACAATTTACAACCGGATTCCTAAACAATAAAATTCACATCCTCGTAATCCACATTCATCGTCCAATTCAGTACAAAAGTCACAAAAAAACGATTTGTGACGTTGACTTCGTTGGAATCATTTATTTTGAAATTAATCACCCGATTCAGTTCACATATTGAAGACAATCCTCTCAGTAGCTTAAAAGGTTTCGACAACATTGCAGAGTTGTTGTATTGAATTGATGTTCATGATCTTCGAATTATATTTTAGAGGCGTCGTAATCACACAAATGGCAGCCGTTAAATTTATAGTGCTTTTACATAATGTGATTGTAATAGTTTACCGTGATTTATTTGCGTTATTCATGTTGTGCATTTACATTGAATGTGTGACATTCGTTATATCATTCACTCATAGTGCTCCTATATAATGTGATTGTAATAGTTTGCTATGATTTTATTGCGTCGTTTCATGACATGTCTCTACATTGAATGCACGACCTTCGTTATATCATTCACTTATAGTGCTTCTACGTAATGTGATTATAATAGTTTGCTGTGGCTTAATTGCGTTATTTCATGTTGTGCCTTTACACTGAATGTGTGACCTTCGTTACATCATGATGTCGAAGTAATGAGGAGATGTGACCATACTTGATTCAAAATTTTGAGCTACAATAATAATAAGTGATCTGTCTAAGTTGTGACTCTTAATTATATATATGACTAACCATTTTGTGTGTATATGGGTACGAACATGTATGTTTGTTGAATGGGTCATAATCATCGTTGGTGTTGATTGATCGTAATTGTTGTAATAAGAAGTTATTGGACATTGTTATGATGGAATTTGGATTGGATTCTACTAAGGTGACACTCACAATGACATATCTAACAGTGATTCGCTTCCTATCCAAATAAAGAATGATAATAATGTCTTGTTGTACATGATGCTAAAGGGTGTGGATCACGATCCTGCCAAATATTCATTAAACATTGAGGTCACTCCTGCAGAAATAGAACAACAATCTGTCATGGTTCAAATCTATGGACAAACTAGTGGAGAGTTGTTATCATTATAAGATTTTATGTCAAAAATATGCCAAGCAACATTAGAGCCATTAGGTCACAGATATGAAGAAGAAGTCATAGTTGTATCTGTTGCCAATGCTATAGAGATAGAATAAGGAAGGGTTTTTCATAATAAGGAGAGTCTGAAATTAAGCCTGCCCTTATATGCAATATAAAACATTTTTGAATTTGTGGTTGTTTGATCAGACAATGGGTATTTTGTAAAACGTACATATAATGAGTGTAATTGGATATGCAAATCATCAAAGTTAAGAAGAACATGGCTATTTAAGATTAGACTGACTACAGTTGGTCACACTTGCTTCAAACATAGTATTAGGCTTTCATAGGCAAGTTTTAACATCAGTTGGGCCATCTTACATATAATACAATATACTCCTAATGATATATGTAATGACATGTTGCATACATATGTAGTTTCTTTGAATTATGTGAAAGCATGTAGATCTCGAGAGCAATCCTTGAGAATGATTAGAGGTGATCCAACTAACTCATTTGGGAAGATACCGAGCTTTTTTTACATACTTCAATAGACAAATCCTGGCATGGTCACATGATTAGAACTTGATAGTCACAATAGGTTCAAATACTGTTTCATGGCACTTGATGCATCTATTCAAGGATATAAGCATTCCAGGCCTGTGATTGTGGTTGATAGAACATATTTGAATCGATACTATGGTGGTACTCTTTTCACAACACGTTCAAATGATGCTAATAAAAACATATCCATACTTGCATTTAGAATTGGAGATAATGAGAATGACAGATTCTGCGTTTTTCAAAATCTTGAAGAGAGCGTATGGGAATAGGGATGGATTGTGTTTTGTATCGGATCGCCACAACAATATCAAAAACGCAATTGAAAAGGTGTATCCAGGAACCCGTCATGGAATTTGTTCATATCATCTCCTACAAAACCTGAAATCATATTATGGAAAATCGGGTCACAATATAGCACAAGCATTCAATTCAGCTGTCCACATTGGCGGAATTCAAATATAACATGCAACAGCTATATACAATGAATCGGAAGATTAGATGTTATCTGGTAATGTGATAATTTCATTTTTACATAATAAAGGTTACAAATATAAAAATATATCATCTGCATCATCGTGTTTTTTGCTTGTAGGACGATGTAGGGCCCGAAAAGTGGTCACGATATTTCATGCCAGCAAATAGATACTCCACAATGGCAGACAAGTCACAACGACATAATTGAGTTCTGTACTAATTCATAAATCAAACAAAAACAAACTCCCTATTTATAGGTCACAACCTCCAAACATCCATACTGTTCACAAAAAATAAAAAAAACGGTTGGTCATAGATGGATGGACAGGTCACAAACAACGTAATTTAGGTCATTACTAGTTCATAAATCAAACAAAAATAAAATCCCTTTTTATAGGTCACACTATCTAATAACAATATGCACTTGATTCATATTGTCTCAAATTGAATAGAACATATGTCATAAATGTAGAATACATCATCAATACTTGTCACCCATCAATTTTAAGGCTAAAAAATATGCTTCAAATGAATAAAAATTGAACAAAATAAAATATACCTTATTTGCGATCGAATTTGTGACTGACCCAGTAGATTTGGATCTTTTAGAAAGTGAATCTCTATGTATTTTATCTACCTTTCTTTTACCTCTTCTATCTGTGGCCTCGAGACTACATTCTTCCCTCGATTTTCAATCCTTGAACTAGACATTTATCTTTGGTTGTACGATATACAGTTCACAGAGTGAAATACTTATAGATTGATTGTTATATAGTAGGAGGATAATATGTCTTGACGGCGGTCGCGAGTTCACTGGAGAAGTAACAGCAACAAGGGAAACCTCCTTGCAATCGTGAGTCTGTGAAGAATAAACGTGGGATGAGGTTTTGAAATATAAGGAAGTGATGTTGTTTTCTAATTTTAAAACACTTAAATCATGGGATATGTGGTTATTAACGTGTATATTAACAATTTAATTATAATATATCTAATTATAATATATTTGATTTTTGAAAAGTAAAACTTATTTCCTGATTTTAGAATATTAATCTTTAAAAGTAGGGTGGGATGTAATTTCCATTTATGTATTCAAACTCTATTTGGTTCCACATAAAATTGATTAAAACTCAATTCAAAGTCAACTAATTTACTCATACATTTCATGAAATCCACAACTTTTCTACTACATATTTTATTAGTTTTTTTTTCTAAATTTACTAAAAATTTGATTTTTATCTAAATCTAACAGATGTGGAGTATTCTCGTTCTGGAGTCCACATTTGCGTCTCTAAGCTTGTTCCTAGAATGTGTGTTAGAATTTGAACACTATAACTATTCAACACATTATCTCTTCTTAACAAGACAAATAATATCCAACTCAAATGGTAATCTCCAGTCCACTTCAACCTTCGATAGCAAGAGAAAGACGACAAGGGAGTCAATGAACAACCACCTTTGGGATAAGAGTTGCTGAAGTAGATCCTCGTGGTAGATGTCCCATTGACTACTTGATAATACCGATTCAATAGGTTACTTGAAGAAAGGGAACGAGCTTTATTTTATTATTGAAATATGAGTATTAAACATAATTATTTTCCGATGGATTGTTTGATAAATGAATTTTTTTTAAAATTATTTGATATGACGCCCCTATTTGGCGAGGATTAAAATCAGATTTTGATAAAAATTGATGAAATGTGTGGTTCAAAAGTTGTGGGATCCTATTAAATGTTGATTTTAACTTAGAATAAAATCTAAATTTTAATCTGAATCAAGCAGAGGCGATATGTATATCTTGTATATACTTATTCTTTCATCCAGCTATGTAAGTCATCTACTGATTTTCAACATCAAGGTAATTTAGACTTCCAAGACTCAAAAACTTTGATTCTCATGAGGCGCCTGCAAAGTCCTATAATCAATATCAGTCGACCCCTAGTTGACATTGTTTGTGGATCATCCAGGATAATTCACGAAGCCTGCAGGTTGCTTGGCTTTTGATTGACTTTGCAAATGGTAGACTTTTTTGTGTGTGTGTATGTGTGTGTTATAGATTTGCATTAGAAGATGACCGTTTTCCTCTTTCGCATTATTTGGATTTGAATATCTTAATCGATTTTATTCATGAATCCACATCAGCGTGATAGTATTTATCTTCGATACTGATTAAAGATTTGAAATGACCAACTCTCTTGATTTCTTCGAAAAGTTCGTGCATCAATACTATAGCTAATGGTTCGACCGTTGGAGCTGGGGTTGGTAAAAATGCATTTGTTGGCTATGGTTCTGATATGTGATGTTGTCATTCTCAGACGCTATAGCTATCTTAGGCCACTCCCCAGACGGATTTCTTGTTAGCTCAAGCAAGGACTTTCTAACATAGTCAGCTTCAACAATTTCACTATCCCTTTTCTGTGTCCATCATATAACCGATGACATATAACAATTTTCTCCAGTATTTAAGTATGTACATTTTATGTGAACACGATAACGAATGAACCTTAACTAAGCTCGAAGTCGATTGTTCATTTTAGTTTTATTTTTTCCTGTGCCACAGCTACTATGTGTCATAGATAGAATCAAGCATGTCGCCTAAACTTGAAACATTTGACAGTAAATTTATTTATAAGTTACTTATTTTTAGAGCATCTTAAGAGTTACTTTTGAAAAAAGTTGATATAAAATTAAGTTATTCAAAGATATTTGATGACAAAAATAACTTTCTAAGTATCTTTACTCGCTCCATTCTCAAGTATTTTTTAATGTTTAAAGTTTAATTGAAGGATTGTATTATTGGCCAATCTCGATTCTTGCAATGTAGACTTTTCATTACTCTTCTTTAAGGTTTAGATGTTGGGAAAATTCTTTACCATCGTTCATGTTGAATGAATTTGTGAATCGAAGCAAAAACGTACCTGAATCAGACATGAATGATGCAATGAATTAATCATGTGATTTTAGTCTTCCAAATCAACACATTGTTCTTTTATTTCTCTCTAAAGACGGGAGTTAGAACAGAATGAACAAAACGTATGATCTGAAAACCACAACCGTATATATATACTAACAACCCGTTAACCTAATTTGACACATCATGAAATTAGGAACATGCATGGTTTCTACACATAAATGCTCATACTTTAATTAGATGCTTCAAATCTCAAAATATCAAAACCTTGTTATATCACTTTAAACGAGTTTAATAAAAACTAATAACCTTTAATTTAATACACAATATTTCACATATAAGCCCACATGTTGGATTAAAATTATTACACTCTCATTTGAGCTATATGTGTTACCTTATATTTGTGCATTAAACACCNACACACACACACACACACACTAAAGGCTCATTGACCTAATTCAGCTCATCATGAAATTAGGAACATACCTGGTCTCTACACATAAAAACTCATACTTTAATTAGATGCTTCAAAACACAAAATACCGAAACTTTATTAGTCACTTTAAACAGATTTAACCAAAATTGATAGCCTTAAATTTAATACGCAATATTTTACATATAAGCTCACATGTTCGATTAAAAATCCTTACAATCTTCCACTTGAGCTATATGTGTTACCTTATATTTGTGCATTAAACATAACATTATGAGAACTCAGAATTTTGCTATCATTACCAAATGCATCCCCAAACAATCCGGTTCATCAATCATATTGACATATCAAAGAGATTTTTGTTACTTATATCGTAACTAGACCTATAAACGGTCACGTATATTGACATAATTAAATGACATGGATCAAGCATAGATGTGTAGCATGAAAATTACATGTGATATGATCTTAACATATCTATTTCTAATTGATCCACCTTAATACCTTAGTGAGATCATTTTTCAAATGAGTTCAGAGATAATAAACCCAAAAACTTTATAACTGAAAATAACTTTAACCATAAACCATATAAAAAATGACAATAATGTGTCTAATATGAAAAAAAAAAAAAA
>CAIGRK010317041.1:0-22039 GCA_903798315.1 Fraxinus greggii | reverse complement strand
TAGGGTCCATTTGATTGTAAGAGTGGAATTTGGATGAAAAGAAAATAAATTATTGGGAATTGAATTACATAGAATTATTTTTCTGGAAATTGTCAATTAATTGTGTTTGATTGATATAATTTTCCACTTGGAAAATATTGAAATTTTGGATCTTTTGGTATTTATTTAGCTTTGTTTTTCATAAAAACAGTCCATTAAATGGATATAATTTGTTACAATAGGGGATAGAATTTGTTTCCATTGTTAAAAAAAATTAAAAAATAAAAAACTATTCCTCAAAAATCAAGAAAATGTGAGCATGTGGGTGAAAGATGGAAAACTAATTCCATGAAAAACTTGGGCAATCAAACATGCAAAAAATGTGGAAAATGGAATAATTTTCATCTTCCATGAATTTGAAGTACACTCAAACATGGTCTAAATGAAAATCAAACCAAGATAATTTCTATTCATGACTATTTGATTATAATTCTCTGTCCACACAATCGCAGCCACGATATTGTCTATATCTATGACTCAAAGATATTGGCAAATTAGGTAAGAACAAATCCAACGCTGAAAATGGATTAAGTTATTTGTACAATATTGGATGACAACATTTTTGATAATATATGAGTTAGCAAAAACTGTTGGTTAAAAAATAAGTTATTATTCGAAATGTCCAATGACAATATGTTACGTGACATATTGTCATCCAATATTGTACACCAAGCACGATTAATTGAAAATTGACTTCGAAGGCGTAAACACTTTCCCAATTTGACCATCTTCTTTCCACATTTTCCCGCTTCCCCACTGATTTTCTTCATCTTAGTTTTATTTACAAAGACGTTTCTTACAATAATTTTTGTTGAACTCTGCATATGAGTGACGTTCGTGGATCATTGATCCATGTGTCACATGTTACAATATTGAGAAGTTTACAAAACACACACGGACTTTAGGATGTATTTACAATTTTCATATAATGTTTAATATATTTACATTTTGCATACTGTATTTTTTTTATTGCTAACAAAAAATAAAAATATTAACAAATTTGCTACTATAAATAATCAAAAAGATCAAAATACCCTAATTGAAAATATCAAAGAACCCTGTATATGTTACATTACTTTTACATGTAGCTCGTTTAACTATTTCATTATTTTTAAAAATTAAATTGCTAGCTACTTATGATGTTTAATTAATATTTTTTAGTGTGAGGTTAACAAAATGCACGATCTTCATTTTCTTAAGCTGCTATTAGATTTTATCCCGCTGGTGGAAAGATCGTGAATAGGTTATATAATGATAAGTAGGGTGTCGAATTCACGATGTCTCATTATCTACGTATTTTACTTTAATTAAAAGTAGCTCTAATTAAAAAAAAGTATACAATTAATTATTTTGAGTTGCATCTAACCATATCAACTTATCTATTAAAATAAACAATTAATGGAAACAATAAATCTTGAAGTATAATCAAATCACGAAAGGCACTAGAATTCCGAATTCACCATTATTAATCTACTTTAATCCTCAAACTTTCCCTTAAATGTTAACTTTCAAGATAATTATCAGATTGGTCGGCTGAACTTTGTAAAATATTTTCATCACTGAACTTCAAAAGTTTCACCGTTAGTCATTGGACTCTACAAAATATAATCACATACATAACTGAGAACTTAAAAAATTTCTCCATTAATCACTGAATTTTACAAAATGTAATATCGTGGGATTACATTTTGTAAAGATCATTGACTAACGAGGAAACTTTTGAAATTAGTAACTCCTGAAAACCTTACGCAAAATTTAGTGACCAATCAAGTAATTAACCAATCGTTATGCTTTTTAGTCTTTTTTCTGTACTCATACTCAACAATTTAATTCTCTTTAGTATTGTCAAACTGATAAAAAAGAATAACATTTTATCTCGGGATAATCGAAAAAGTTGTCTGTTGTCCTCTCTAAGATCAAAGAAAGAAAAAAAAATTAATAAAAAAAACATAAAAAATTGATAGATTACTTGATCAGTAGCTGAACGTTACTTAAAGTTTCCAATAAGTCATCGAATTTCAAAAGCTTCTCCGTTAGTCATTGAACTTTACAAAATGTAATCACATCCATCACTAAAAATTTAAAAATTTTCTTTTTAGTCACTGATCTTTACAAAATATAATGAAAAAACTTTTGAAATTCAGTGATCCATTGGAACCTTATGTGAATATCGACGACTAATTAAGTAATTATCCCTCAACTTTCCCTTATATTTTGTCCGTTGTTAACCAATTCTTGTGTTAGGTTGACAATCAATATTCGTTATGTTAACTTTCTCTCTTGAGATAAATTAATCCTACTTTTACCTACGATCCAAATATTCATAGATGCAAATAGATAAAAATGCAAAGTAAAATTAGAATATCAAAAAAGGTTACTATAAACATAGAAGTCTCTCTCTCTCTCTCTCTCTCTTTTTTTAGTGTTGTTTATTACCATATCAAAATTTATACCAAATTTCTCGAAAGCAATCTAAATTACAATCATGTTCCGATGGTGATCGAGCATAAAAACGGAATAAGGTAATAATGAAAAATCAAAAGCTCCAATAAATTAACTAGTCACCGAGGCAAAAAACCAATAACCTGCAACAAGCGTGTCGGATTCATCCCATGGGTGCCAAGGTCGATCCTATGATTTTCGGGGATCGAGGCGAATTCCATAAATCGGGCCCCCCAAATCAACGTAAATACAAAATTTAAAAAGCGTATTATGCAACATATTACTAACTTAAAACTTAACAGTAAAATAAAAAAAGATTTATATTATAAAATAACAAAATCAACAAGAGTTCAAATAATCAGTTAAATACTATTTGCACCATCTTTAAATATGACTCTTTTTGGACTCATTTCAACTAAATAATCCTTCATTTTCTTATCAATATTTTTCCAATTCTCACGATCCTCCAAATTCAAAGAAAATCTTCCATCTTGATTTAAATCTTTAAGTTGATCATCATCATCTTCTTCTTCCTTCTCATCTATTTCATTTACACTGACCGGTTGAATTACTTCTTCATTCTCCTGCTTGTCATTTCCGTTTTCTTTTTTGAGCTCTAGACTCGTATTTAAGAAGTATGTGATTACTGTCTAATTCCACCGTCACAATTCAAAATCTTGAATTAAAATTAATGCATCATCTTTTATTCTTTTCCTTTAGAGAATTTAAGTGATAAAAACAGAAGATTTCTGAATAAGAAAGGGAAAAACTAAAATTAAAATTAATCAAATTAAAACCAAAAACACTAAAGAGGGAAATCAAGAGAGTAAACAATCAGTAAAAAAAATTCTAATGTTTTCAAAATAACTTTTCCTAGTTTAATCAAAATCCAACGAGGACTATAATTTTTTCAATCATGATACCAATATTTATTTATATAAATATGCAGAAAAAGGAAGAAAATGATTAATTTTTGGGCCTGAGGCATGGGCCTCACTTGCCTCTGTGCAAATCCGAGCCTGATGGGTGCCTATCCGCGGCCTAGGCGGTCAAAAAATGAAGTCAATGTCATCCATCTATCAAAGCTGTGCAATTTGCTCCCCAGATCATGATTTTCATGCATGTTTTGGTCCCCCATCTCAGGTCTTCCTACACTTTTAGTNTAAATATGCAGAAAAAGGAAGAAAATGATTAATTTTTGGGCCTGAGGCATGGGCCTCACTTGCCTCTGTGCAAATCCGAGCCTGATGGGTGCCTATCCGCGGCCTAGGCGGTCAAAAAATGAAGTCAATGTCATCCATCTATCAAAGCTGTGCAATTTGCTCCCCAGATCATGATTTTCATGCATGTTTTGGTCCCCCATCTCAGGTCTTCCTACACTTTTAGTCCCTCCAACTTTAAATTAGCCCGATTAGGTTCCATCATTTCCAATTGCCTCCAAATCGGTCCTTCTTCTTCTAAAATCGCCATTTTGGTCCTTTAAATTGTATGTTCTTCAAATATGATCATCCCTAGTTGGTCTCTGAACTTCTCCAAAAGTATGATTTAGTCCTAGAGCATGTGAATTCATCCAAACTGTACTTAACACATCTCTCCTTGACGATGATTTTTGTTAAAATACTTTGTTTTCGAGCTTTTGAAATGAGGAGAAAATATTATGTCGCATTTTTGAATAAAAAAAAATATGTGATGAAATAATAAGTTATTTTACGCCATTTCAACAGAGAAACTGTTAATGGAGACAAAATGTGCCAACTAATGTAAAATATGTGAATGTAATTATGTATAATACATTAATTAGGATAATTATAATTCGAATATAAACGTGTAGTAAGATCCTAGATTTCGATAAAAATATTAATTTCTATTGACCAACTTTTCAAGAACAGCTAAGCATATTATATGCATATGTGGGTTTTGATTAAGAGGGTAGCATACAACAGAGAGCACAAAGAGAACGTTAGGGCATAGAGAAAAACTATATTGACGGTCTGAGTTAGTTTTGAGTAGAGAGAAGTTGAGACGGTGAGGAAAGTCTTGTAATTCTCCTCCTCCCATAAGTGTCGACAATTTACTGAATCGGGCTTAGCTTGTGTTTGATCTCTTATGAATTACTATGTTAAAGTGATTTTTTTTCTCAATAAGATGTGATGATAAATAATTATTTAGTCTCTCTTCGAAATGGGAGGGGGGCGGAGGTTGTTACTTCCGGCTACTAAGCCACAGAGAGAAAGAAGAATCAAATATTACATATGGTTTTAATACGTTGCCATCTAGTATCAATAGTGGGACTTGCAATTCGTGGGCGAGTGCTTTGACCACACACTCTCTCTCTATAAGGCTCGATACCTATAAACCAATAATGCCTTCATAATTAGCATTAATCAAATGGAAACTAATATGGAAACATAATAATTGAATATGTGGTAGCTAGTGATTGCAGTGGGGCGGGTTCGGGGTAGGGCACTCCCGTCCCGCCCTGCCTCCCCCTCCCCCCCTTTTTCAAAAAATTTCAGTTAATTAATTATTTTTTTAGTTAATTAACCTTTTTTTTTTCCCTTTAGGGGGCGGGGAGCCAACCCATTCGGGACGAGTTTTTTTGCCCCATTCAGGACGGGACGGAAAAAATTGTCATCACTAGTGGTAGCAGGAAAATCTAGAAAGGTGGTAAAAGTTGAAATGACATAATCTGAAGCATAATCGTCCCACTCAAAGAATACAAAGGGGCGTATTTTTTATACAGGTACATGTTGATAAGTTAACGGTGTTAATGTGCCAAATCATTTTTCCGTCTCACACGTGGAAATTTCATTTAATTGTGGTTAACGGATTTCAAAGGAGTGATGAATGAGTAAACATGTGAATATATAAATGGGTGAACAATGAGTAACTATTTTTTGTCGAGTGAGCAAGAAGTAATTTAGGGTATAATTTGATGAGCAGTGATTCAATTAACTCCTCTAGAGGTAAGTCAAGTCAATTACGGTAATATTAATACCAAACAAGCTTTCATTAATTCGTTAAAGCGTGAAAATTCAACCCATTACATTCAAACCAAACATCTACTTGATTGAATCACCATCCATGTGAATGGTCATTGAAAGTTGTAAAGAAGAGTGTTAATTTATACTAAATAAGTTTGGCATCTATGTATATATCTCTCGTTCAATTTATTTTGTATTTTTGTAATCCATATGCATAATCAATTATGACTAGAGGGTTAAAGCGTCACATTCCAACTTGTATTTTAAGCCAACTCATAAGAATTCATGGACCATCAATTGATGATTCGAGATCGCAAAGAAGCTTGGTCATAGTTCCACTTGTTACGAAAAAATATGTCGAGATATCAAAAATTATATTGACGGGACAATAAAAAGGATAGTTCATAATGAAAAATCTCAACTCATTCTTTGTAACACCACATGCTTGTTTCTCATAATTATTATATATATCTAAATTATGTATTAATACTACATTTACTGCTCAGTTAATATAAGAATTATGCTACGGGTACATAACTCATAACATAACCATTCATATAATGCACAAATGACGCCCCCTATTGGAGGGGCGCCTAGGCCCACAGGCGCCCCTTCAAGGGGCACCATTTGTGCATTACGTGCACCTTTATGTTACGGATTATGTACTAGTAGCATAACTCTTAATATAGTTATCTTTGTTGCAACTAACTATATTTCTTACCGTGGAATGTACGTTGGATGTCGTATGTATATGTTAATTGAATGTATATATAAGTATAAAAAGCCATGTACGTAGTGTCTGGATGCATATTTATGTTTGTGTATATATAATTTCCTAGAATTAGGCAGTAATTTGGATTTCTATTTTAATGATCATTTAACGGATTAGTACCTAGTTGGATTGTTGATTTAACAGTGGATTTCACGTTTATTCTTATATTTTTTCTTCTTAACACTTTTACTTACAATTAGGGTTTTCCAACAATAATAATAAATTAATTAATTTAATAGAGTAAGGTTATGAGTTCATATTTAAAGAGTGAATTTTGTGGAAGTTTCTAAATAAATGGTAATGAATTATGATTTTGGTACTTCGATTTTATTGTGGCCAGGAACATCTTCATTTGCCTTTTAAAATTTAAATTGCTCAAGATAAGTAAACATTCCCTTATTTTCATGTGTACGTCATATGATTAAATGTATAAACGTATTAGTTAAATTGTCCCTACGTAAACATGATATTTGATCGTTACTTTTTATGTCATAAATGCTTCTCATGACATATTCATAGATGCCAATGCATTCATAAGTATACATGAAGTTTCAAGAAATAAAAATTTTCCAACTGTCAATGAGTCAAGGAATATTTTTAAAGATATGCATCCCGAATATTTTATTATGAGGGGTATGTCTATATCATGAAAGGTGTGAGTAGGAAACGGGCGTGGAAAATCGGCGCATCTCACAAATGTTCAATGATAATGATAATATCAATGTTAACCACTTTGCGGTATTATTGGTGGGACTCGATCAGACTCCAAATAATAATTATCCACTACATTCTGATTGTCTAGATATACACCAAATGAGCTCACGGCGTCAATGCTAAATTTTTAAAGAAATAAAAGAAAGGGAATACATATTAAGAAATTGTTTTTATTTTGAAGTAAGTCATATGAATATCATAAGCATTCATTATATGCATGCTGTTTGCTTACTGGATGTTAGCTCAATCCACGTTATTCCTTCCCATTTTCAGATGATACGAGATGACGACTTGTGGTACGATGGACTCAGTACAATCACATTTATATATTGAATTCATTTTGAAAATAAATTTAAAATGTAATTTAATTGTCTTATATTTTATCAAGTACACATTATTTTCATAAATAAAGTAATTAATATTTATCATGTTAAAGAAAAATTAAACTATCTTTCCGCATTTATGATTTTAAAAGGAAATGAAGTGATA
Organism: Fraxinus greggii; assembly: GCA_903798315.1. Taxonomy (NCBI): domain Eukaryota; kingdom Viridiplantae; phylum Streptophyta; class Magnoliopsida; order Lamiales; family Oleaceae; genus Fraxinus; species Fraxinus greggii. Next base: position 14,599 of record CAIGRK010317041.1, on the reverse strand, counting down.
ATACTTCCAAATTTAGGTATCTAGATTTGGAGGTGTTATATTTTTATTAGTATGAAACCTAGCTGCCTGTATGGTAGTTTGACTCAGTTAATTTATATCATAATTGGTTTTGTTGAAAATTATATTTTTAGTAGATTTTGATAAATATTTCATGAAAAAATAATATTATTTACAGTCAATTACTACGGTAGTCGCTTTACGTGGCATACATATGGAGGTTAAAAGGTTAATCATTTGATGCATAAGGTAAAAAAAATCTATAACACTAATGCACCAAATCACTAACCGCCACATATATGTCACGTAAGGCGATTACGGTAGTGAGCGACTGCAAATACCATTACTCTTGATTAAATGTGTGGTTAATAAATTGATAAAAGTTGTGGATCCGCATTTCGAAGCGGCAAAGAACAAATAAACGGATCACGTTTTGGCCGATATTAACATGAAGTCACACTTTCCAATGCTTGGTTTTTGATTTTTAACCAATCTTTCTCGTATTTTAAACCAATTTCCAACAGATTGTACCCTTGAGAATCGCTGGAACATCTCCCAACATTATCCTCCACAGTGTAGTTCGATCAAGGGGTGAACCTCAACTACGATGATGTCTATCTTTTCCCCGTAAGTCTTATCAGTTTGCTGAAGACTTGTTTAGCTGGAATTGCTGGTTTTGTTAGCCAACGAGGTATCGACCGAAGAATCATCAAGGTTGCCCAAGTCTCTAAGAAAAGAGCCCTGGGACGATGGGGCAATAAATTCCCATCTTCGCCCACAACCCTTCAACAATTAAATCCAAACTTGTACTGATGAAAGCTAACATTTGATGGGGCAATAAATTCCCACCTTCCGAAATAGACCACGTTTATGTATATATATATTTTTTTTTCCTTTTTATCTGTCAATTCAATTCAACTTATGTTTAACAAATAAAAAATATCTTCAATCAAAATCGAATGACAGTTGCCCTCGTCTTGTTGACACGAGTTATTTTTCTGAGATAGCTCTCAAAGTTTAAGAGGTAGAAAGATAATTTCATAATCAACAAATTGAAATGGGACGAGTTTCAGAGAACAATGAAAATAATTGGACTTGATTAACTTTCAACCATGATAGTTGCAATAGTGCGAGTTTTCGCAAGTAAATTGGACGAGTTTCAAAGAACAATGAAAATAATTGGACTTGATTAACTCACACTAACATATATGTAATGCACTCTGAATGCAAAGTAGTCTATACCGTTGGGGACGAGATTTTAATGAAGAGTCATGCTACGTGTACACGGGCGTGTATATAGGATGGGATTTTAATGAAGAGCCCTGCTACGTGTACATGGGCCCTCTGCCGCCTCACAATAGGGGAGCAGATTATTTTATTTGGACGTGAGCCCCTCTCCTCATGTGAGGGGAGTGTAAACTGACGGGTAAACGAGCAGGTACGTTTAGAAAAATCCTTTAATGAAATACATATGACTTTCTAACCGTTTAAACGTTTACATGAATTGATTGAGTCTTACTGGCACCAACTTATCAAACACGTACTCCTTTTCCAATCCTAACATTCAAGCACGTAAAATTGAGTCGAGCATGTGTCAACCTTTCGCTCAAAAGAGGATTCTTCACTTGTTTATCATACGTTAAATTCTTTTGTAGACCGATGCAACCTGATATTGCTATGTCATTTCATTGTAAAATGAACTAAAAATATGAACCCCCAAGATAATGTATATTACTACAACATAGTACATTGTGTTTTCGGAATTTCCATATGCAATTTATTTGCTGTCTTCCATTGTGTTTTTGAAAATTGAAATCATAAATTTCGAAAGCAACTGCTTTACACAAAGTCAACTTCACATACGTCTCTTTATTTTGGCAGAGCAAATTCACAGTTGGGCAAAAGTTACTCCAATGCATTCAATTAAGTCCCTGCTTGATTCACATTGTTTTAATACTCTTTTTTGAAAAATGCTAAGTGTACACTAATTTTTACACTCCTCTCACATGGTGGGTCCCGCAATTATTTTATTTATCATGGGACCTATCCATGTTGTGAGAGGAGTGTGAACAATGATGTACATGTAGCATCTCTCCTCTTTTTTTCTACATGATCGTTTTCAATTATATATTCACACAATAAAATATTCTGCACGTAAACTCAAAATATTTCTCTAATTTTTAACCACACATTCTTCTAAAAAATAATATTAAAATGGAAATAATGGTCAACAAACGGGGCTAAACATGTCCATGAAATCTGTACCCAACAAATTAATGTTGAATTACAACATCTAAAAAGCTTAAACCCATTTTACCCAATTCTTATCTTCATCAAAACTTAACATGAACACAATTTTTATGAAAAGATTAAAAGGGTATGCATTAATAGTTCTAGGCAGAAATTACATGTTAGATCATATTTTTTGAAATAGATATATGTATTAGAGCATATGTAAGAGACCCTCTATTTTTAAATAGCATATTTTATAATTTAAAGAGTATCTATAAATTTAAAGAGAAAAATTTATGTACTTCAACAAACTCTTTATATTTAACACTTAATTTTACTACTCTAAAAAATATTTATTATTTTTTCCTATCTTTTATTTTCACTAACTTCCCTCCAAATTATTATATTATTTTCATTGAAAATTCAAAATTGAAATACTTTGAGTATATTTAACTATAGAGAGTGTGTTTGGCTCTATTTTAAAATGCTAATTTAAATAATCTCTTGCAACATAATTTTAAGGGTTAATTATTTAAAACATAAAGTATCTTATGGTAAAAGATCATTTTGGAGAAACTCTTATGCTATAAGTCTTAAGTTTTAGAAATTGAACTCCTCCTCCTTTCTTTAATCCACGGGTCGAAGGCAGGGCTAGTAACTAGAGTGAAGTCATAATAAAGTAAATCGTATGTGTGTTGGAATGTGAGGCTGGACCACCTCCTTTTCGAGGAGAGTTAATGTTTGGTGGGTTTGGTTTGACACTGCTTTACATCCATGCAAAAAGAAGAGTATTATGGCCCCCACAGGCATGGCGCAGTGGTAAAGCAGGAGGGTTTTCTACGGAGTATCGAAAATTCGAATCCTCACGGCAGCTAGAAGGCAACATTTAAATGTTTGAAGGCAACATCTATGTTGGAAGACGTCCACGTGGAGGAGAACCGCCGAATGCCCGGCCCAAATGTGTATAAGCTGTGACCGCATCTGGATCAACCAAGACGGCGAACCATGGGGGAATGCCGCCACTCCTCAGGATTAGTTAAACGAAGATTGGACACCTGAGTCATCAAAAAAAGAAAGAAAGAAGGGTGTTATGTCGAAGTTAAACTTAGAGATGAAAGTCTTCTTTTCGTTTTTTGACATTGAAGTGAGATAAGCTCAAAAGCTTATTATCCTAGGTCAGAACAAGTTGATATGATTTCCATTTTTCACCCCCTTGTCGCCACACGAACATGCTCCTCATGTACATGCCATTTTCATTTTTTAATAAAAAGGTTCAATACATACATAATTTATATAAATAGATAGTAATGAGACTTGATTCCACTACCATTTCCTAATCCAACACTATTTTGAATCAAACTATCTCAAAGATTAGAAGTTAGACGACGGGGACACGTATATAGTCTTCAACAATTAATTCCCTCACATGCTAGCACTGTTAACCTCTCACGGCGTCTGCCCAATGCACATAACTCTTTGTATCTCCCAACTACTTTGCTAGATCCTTCTTAGTTGTTAAATCAATTATCATAATCAATTATAAGGTGCAGCTCAAAAAAATCAAGGAACAGGTACATGTATGTATTATTACGCCTTCCATGCATGCAAGCTTTTAATGCAGTAGAACCACTTTTGGGGCAGCAATTAATGGCCATCCCAACGCTCATGGTTCATATCCAACCCAAGATAAATTCAGTAACTAAGCATATATTTTCATCTTGAAAGGCCTTAGCAATTCAGTTTTTGCCAAATGGAATTTTTGTTAGTTTTAACATATGCATTGGCCATTGGCTTAAGGGCCGTGAATTCTCAAGAAGCCACACTTGTGCCTGCAGTCATTACGTTCGGTGACTCTGCGGTCGATGTGGGCAACAATGACTACATTCACACCCTTTTCAAGGCGAATTATCCTCCTTACGGACGGGATTTCAAGAATAAGGAACCTACTGGAAGGTTCTGCAATGGGAAACTAGCTACTGATATTACTGGTAATTTGTTTTTGGCCATGGATTCGATTTTTTTCACTTCAAAATTGAAGTTTCGCATTCGTTAATTAGTTTTCTTGTTTCTGTGTAGCTGAGACTCTTGGATTTACGACATATCCCCCGGCTTATCTTAGCCCTCAGGCATCAGGGAAGAACCTTCTCATAGGAGCCAATTTTGCTTCTGCTGCTTCTGGGTATGATGATCAAACAGCCATTCTAAATGTAAGAATTTGGTGTACAGTTGTAGATTAAAATGTATGTTGAGTAGATTGAGGATCCTCTACATGAATTTCCCTCTTCTAAGAACTTAAGTCATCATTGTTGAAGAAATATTTAAAAAATACAGCTTAAGCTTTTGCATCAACTGGTTGAATATGGTACCAGAGCAGCGAAGATCTTAGGTTCAAGTCTGTTAAATATAATTGTCCAGATCAAGGGGTTCAAAAGTCAGTCCCTTAATGTATACTCAAATTGGACTCACCTCACATTGTCATTTCTCTTCATACTCTTTCTATGACGACTGTATATTCATCTTTGTGTCCTACTTTTACATCATTCCTTTAAGCATGTTTCCCAAACAGAAACAATAAGAATTTATTCACATAATTAAAATTAATCAAGACTCGGGATTTCATCTTAAAATGGTCAACCTTGTGAAGAATAATAATCCAAGCCCTTATATGTTGTGTATTTATTTCATCGTTAACATGCCTATGCAGTCAAAATTGAATTGGTCGGAATCCATGAGCTCATTTGACTCTAGTCAGAATTGAATTGGTGTTAGATCTACTCCTCTTAATAAAATTGACCTGAATTTTCTCTGTTGAAGCATGCAATTCCACTGTCACAGCAGTTGCAATATTACAAAGAGTACCAATCAAAACTGGCAAATGTAGCTGGCAGTAATAAGGCAGCATCAATTCTCAAGGATGCATTATACATAGTGGGTGCCGGTAGCAGTGACTTTTTACAGAATTACTATGTGAATCCTTTCATCAACAAAATTTATACTCCTGATCAGTATTCATCAAGCCTCGTGGCCATATTTTCAAGCTTCATCACGGTATATTACGGCCATTACAGTGTTATTTTTCTTTCGTTTAATTAACAATCTAGTCGAATCCTAAACAAACCCATGGCTCACATGGAAACAGAATTTATACGGCCTGGGAGCTAGGAGAATTGGGGTGACTTCACTTCCACCATTAGGCTGCCTTCCTGCAGCAAGAACTCTATTCGGATTCCACGAGAGTGGCTGTGTATCTCGTATCAATACAGACGCCCAAGCATTCAATACGAAAATCAACTTAGCCGCAACGCAACTACAGAAACAACTTCCAGGCCTTAAGATTGCTATTTTCGACATCTTCAAGCCCCTCTCTGACCTTGTTCAAAATCCTTCGAAAAATGGTATGAGACAGATAAATCCCTTTGAAAAAATTATACCTGATGAATTAACTAACCTTACCACAATCAGTTTCTCCTTTTGTTTTGCTTCTAACCATAATCCACTTTCTCCTTTATTTTTGCTTCTACAGGATTTACAGAAGCAACAAGAGGTTGCTGTGGAACAGGAACTGTCGAGACAACATCATTCTTGTGCAATCCCAAGTCGATAGGAACTTGCAGCAACGCAACTGAGTATGTATTTTGGGACAGTGTGCATCCTTCTCAGTCCGCTAATCAAGTTATTGCTGATTCGTTGGTCTTCCAAGGCATCAGCCTCATAGGTTGATCCAAGAATAGTATTACGGTAACCTATAAGTGTGTGTTTGATTGGTAGTTTTAGACATGATTGGATAGTATGATGAACAAGATTTAAGCTACTTCTTCAAAACTGTTCAATCTGTACTGTCCATGCTATTAAAGGGGCCATAAAAAGTGTTGAGTGTGTTACTTCGTTTTCCTTTTCCTTTTCCTTATGTATGTTTCCTTTTCCCTGAAAAGAAGATTGAAAGGCTTAGGAGAATTTTCTTTTTGTTGAAATCTGAATTTCAAGGGTGATAATTGATGTTTAAACATGCATTTTTTCCAGAATCAAATTAAGTAATACATCATATCTACTATTTTAATTTTAACTCTGTAATACTCCTCGAAACTTGCTGGGAAAGGAAAGAACAAATCGAGATACACAATACAAAATGCTCCACAAGACAAAAAAAGCATTGCCATTTGCATCAGCTGGAGTTCCTCCAGTACTTTTGTATTATCAATAGCTCAACGTAAGGTTCCAAGAAAAAAACAAGAGCTATAACAATGATTTTACAAAATTCGCTGACTAATAGCAGAACCTATGAATTAAAACTAGACGGTGAAGTAGAAGTGACGTTAGGAACGTAAGATGCAACAGATTGGCAGATAGACATGGTTGGCAACTAATACAAATCCTATTTTCCTCCTCGGCAGTTGAACTGCTTTCTCTACGGCGATTTTAGCAGCTACTGTGTGTCAGATGTCTTCATTTCGACAGGCGACAGCAGTCCTTTAACTTTATCATCCTGCTTAGGCTACCCAGAGAAAAAACAATTACAAATATGTCACACTTCAGATTGCAATAAAACTTAATCGGGAAATTATAGATCATTAACATATCTCAGACCTGAAGATTCTCAACAGGAGCACGAATCATATCCCCTGGATTTGGTCTCCCAGGTGAGAATGCTGCAGAAACAGGTTTCGTAGTTGCTGATCCTTGAGAGACCTCCTTTGCAACTCCATTAATACTCTTCTTTTGCAATTTTCTAGACAGCTTTTTATCCTTCATAGACCCCATGAGGGTTTGAGTAAATACACCAGAAATAGAAAACTTCCTGGGCTGTAAAAAGCAACACAAACATTTATAAATGTGGCACAATCCTTCTTTTTCATATTAAAAGTACTAGAATTATAGAACTAAAGAAACATACTAGGTGTTTTTGCATATAGTTCTTGGTGTTCCCATGAATGTTTTGTTGCGGAGGAATCTGCAGCAGTATAATCCCAAGTCATGTGAAGGAGAAAATATTGATAAAAATTAGATAGCATAGTGTTCCAAGCCAATGAAATATCCTTACATGGGTGGGAAGGTTTCCTTTGCGATTCTGAGCTCCATAAAACGAACTAAAAGGTCTCCCGAAATTTTGATATGCAGTGAATGAATGGTTGTCTCCCAAAATTGGATCCCAAGAATTCAAATTTGGGATAATAACATTTTGATATGCCGTATGATCCCAAGGGGGAGTATTGAGGAAGTTGTAATGCAGTGGCTGCAATTCAGAGGTAACGACATCCAAGTTCTGAGTGTAAAATGGCTGAGGTGGGTACTTTGAATGAAAATCTTGCACTCTTTCCGCATCATACAATACCAAGGCTACATATAGAGTCTTCCCTTGTATATTAGTTCCTAGGAAGAACCAAACTCAAGTAAGATTTGGAGAAAGAGTGACCAAAGACAAAAGGAAACAAGAAGGAGAAAAGAAGACAGCTCACCATTTAGCAAATGCATAGCCTTCACTGCATCGTCTAAACTTGTAAACCTCACAAGGCCGCATCCTTTACTAACTCCATCTCTACCACGGATCACTTTTGCTGAAGCTACTTTTCCAAGACCACTGAAAATTTCTTCCAATTTACGGTCATCTACAGATACTTCAAGATTATCCACAAATAGTTCTGAAGCCTTTGACTCCGGATAATGCACAAATAGTTCTGAAGCCTTTGACTCTGGATAATTATGTCCATGTGTTAGTCTTAGAAGCTTCACCCTGTCAGCTTTCTTTTGAGCTCTTCCCACAAAGAGATTCTTTGATCCTGATTCATAGGGAAAAAATCTCATTCAAAATCAATCTTATGTTGCACAAATCAAGTCCGTCAATATTGAGAAAATGGAAACATACTACATATATTCCAATCAAGCTGAGCAAGAAGGGCACTTACCAATCAGTGCTCCATTTAGAGCCACCATGGCTTTCATAGCCTCTTCATGTGTATCAAAATTCACAAATCCAAAACCTTTTGATTTCCCATTCTCATCCTTCATTATGACAGCACTGCAGACCTTCCCATATTCTGAAAACTTTTCTTTGAGATGATCCTCTGTCAAATAACTATCTAGATTTTTCACGTACAAGTTTGTGAAACCAAGTTCTGTGTCGTTCCTCTCACTTTTTTTAATGAACTTCGACACATATCTGAAGTAAACAAACAAGATATTTAAACATTGTACACTACTTCAATGTGGCATGCAAAAATGTAATAATGGTCGAACGTAGAGCCGTGTGAGATCATCATCAACAAGCTCTGTAAGATATAACGAGATTAAACTAAGCAGTGACATTCACAGTTTGCCTAATTTACCAGCTTGTCATGTTTCATGATTTTGTTAATAAGCAATCAGTAAATGGAATATCAGATATAAGGAATTTTAACCCATACATCAGATCCCAAACCATTTTAACTCCACATTATCGGATTCGACATTTGTCTTAATTTGAATTATCAACCAGACACAACAAAAAGTTAAAGCATTTGTTAGAGGAGAACTTTCAAATGAACATCTCCACAAGGTTGTGGAGAACTAAGTAGATGCCATAGCGAGGAACTTATGGTTTGAACTCAAAATGTTTTTTGCTGAAGTTGGATGAATGAGCGAAGTAGAAAATAGTGAAGATCGATTTGATAGAGCAAGAAATAAAAATATAAGCTCGAAAATGTCCACAACTTTAAAGGATAATAGAGCAGGAAACAATTATCAAAATGGGCCCTCATGGTAGGATAAACAAGAACTGAAGAAGATAGCAGGGACTTACAGCTTTTTGCCTTCCAGCATGGTGCTATTGACGGCATTCAGAGCTGCCATAGCTGATATCTCGGAATCAAATTGAACGAAACCAAAACCCTTACTCTTCCCATTTTCCTCAGCAACTTTGCATGAAAGTATTTCTCCATACTTGATAAAGATTTCTTGCAACAAAGCGCTAGTAATTGAAGGGTCGAGATTCTTGACAAAGAGGTTCCCAGTGCCCGTCTTCCTCTGGATAGGGTCTCTCTGGCGCCACATAATCCTCATAGATTTACCCCTCAATTCAGTGTATCTTAGACTAGTTAGAGCAGTTTCAGCTGATCAAACAGAAGGCTACTCTTCAGAGATGCTATATTATAAGGGGCCTAATGATGAATTAAATAGAATATCATAAACTAAGAGAAAGGGTGTGCATTTATGGTGTCCCAAGGAAAGCAAAAGAGCAGAAATTTTACCCAAAAAGAGAGATTAAGAGAGAAATCAAATGAATATTGTTAAGAAACTATTAAGGCGGAGAAAAGAAAGTTGCAACAAGGAAGAAGAAGAGGCCAAATTTTCTCAAGAAAACAGCACAAGCTCGCAAAAGTTGTGATACATACATGTTAATCATGCATACGAAGAAAGAAAATCATTCACAAATAAAGAGGATTACCAAACAAAAAAAGGCTAGTGAACACTGTTCACAAATAAAACATTGGGCTGAAAAGGAAAACAGAAAAAAAAAACACTGACATTCAGAGAAACCCAATCTTTTTTAATTTAAATATCAACGCCAAAATATCAGAGCCCACAAATTAATTCCTAAAGAAACCATAACCAATAGAAAGAACAGAACTTTAAATAATATATTTCAGTATCAGAATTCCTGCAACACATCTTGCATTGTACATATATTGAAGTGTAGTATGCAGAGATGCCTAATTGCCTAGTAGAGATTTCCATTTAAATATTTTAAGTAGTAAACATACATGCACGAAAACCCCCTAAAATATATACAAAAAACGACAGAACCTATGGTAATCATCCCTTGAAGAGAGTATGAATACTTGAATAATATCAAATACGTCTGAAAATAACATCTTGGTCATCTTATATAGCATAAGTATTAACATTCCATGTTCAAGATTTTTTGTAATAGAACAAAAAACATTACAAAAAACAGAGCCCATTAAAGAGAAATAAATATTTTCTTGATTCTCAAAACAACATGAATGGGGATAAAAGAAAAAAACTAAATGATACACATACAGTTAAAGAATTTAGTCAATGTAATAAAGATCACAATTTCTTGCATTCAGGAATAATGAAGAGACTCAAAAATTGAAAAATCCTTGTTTCTTGATACTTAAAAAACATCACATTACCAAACCCAAGATAAAAAAATCAAAATCCATAAGATCAAAACACAAACTAAATATATTTATACATTAGACCTTTAAGAAATCCCTCAAAATCAAGATCTCTTCAACTCAACCACTTTCCCCCAAAAAATCATAGAAAACCATAAATATTTTAGAAAACACGAGCACAGTTATCATTACACTCACAAAGCAAATTTTTTCAGCATAAAGATCTGGAAAATCAGCAGTATACTGAGATAATTCTTTTTCTTGGTTACTCCAGAAAACCCACATCTCAAAAAAGCAAAGTTCAGAAAAAAAAAATGGCATATCTAAACGTACGAGTATACTTATGAATATACATATTTGTATTTTGTTTACCATCGGAGTGCGATTTGAAGTTGACATAAGCGTAGCAAAGGGACTTGTGGGAGAGCCTGTCGCGGCATAGGTGAACGGATGATACTGGGCCCACCCGGCTGAACACCGACAATAGATCCTCCTCAGTCACTTCCGGGTGCAGATCACCCACGTACAGCGATATCCTCTGCGAAGGATCAGGCAATGGTGGTGCTAATGGTAGTGGCAGTGCCAACGAGGCCCTATTAGCCACTGATGGCGCTGCAGGTGGTGGCAGCGGTTGAGCCGCCATGGTTGCCGCCATATTCTTTCTTCAAAAATGGAAATCAGAACGTCGCAAAAAATTGGAATTTTGATTGTGAAATGAGAGAAAGTGAAGGAGCCCTGTAATGTATAGAGAGAGAGAGAGAGTCAGTTATAACTGTCAATTGGTACGACCTTCAGTACGGACGTTAACGCGCGTGTAATACCGTTAAAATCTGTACTCGCCTGTTCAGAGAGAAACCTGGACGGATAAATCTGTTAGGAAGTTGAGATGTCATCAACGACGTCGTGGATACCTTCGCAAGAGCAAAACGGCAATGTTTTGGAAGGCGGCAAGTTCTATCCTGGAATTCAAATGAGCAGATTTCCTGAGCAGATTTCTTTTAATTGATTTCTAAAGATCTATCATGCCCACAAAATTTCATACATTGTACATCGAACTAACTATGAAGTATGAAGCTTAATTGAACACAGGGCCCCACACATTTTTCGATGTAAACTGAAAGGAAGTGTCAAAAAGAACTAAAAGACGCTGACCCCCGACGAGATGATCTTAAACGAGAATTCTTCAAAACTACGGCGTACTTTACCAGTTCAATTTTCTTTATATTTTGTGCATCTTGATTAAGTTGACTAGGGGGCGAAGAATCGTTAACATCTTCCATGATCGAGTCAATTCTTCTATAAATACTCAAGGATCTATCGTCAGTGTTTCTTGAGTAACTGCTACTTATCCCTTTAAGGGTCTTCTACTCATGGGAGTAAGATCTCTGTATATCCAAAGAATGTCAATACAAACCCTCAGGTCTTGTTCTCGATCTACGGGGTGAGGCCATCTGCTCCAGCATCCATCCCTAGTGGACCACAGGGACTGTACCCTTGAGAATCACTGGAACATCTCCCAACATTATCTTCCGCATATGTAGTTCGATCGAGGGGTGACCTCGACTACGACGATGACTATCTTTCCTCGTAAAAGTCTCATCAGTTTGCAGAAGACTTGTTTAGCTAGAATTGCTGGTTTTGTTAGCCAACAAGGTATCGACAGAAGAATCATCAAGGTCGCCCGAGTCTCTAAGAAAAGAGCCCTGAGAAGACGACCACCAATCGGAGTCAAAATCTGTAATATTAATCCCCTTTTCAGTAGAGCCGTCTTTATTTGCATATTCGAGTATGAGTTGTTTGGCTTTCTCCTCTGATTTGGGGCTTAACGTTATAATAAGGGCCCTCACGATTGTTTACCAGGTCCGGGTTGATAATTTCTCAGTCATAGCGTAAGCAAGCATTTATCCATCGAAGATAAACTAGCTCCTCAACATCACTGCACCGATGAACTTGGAGCCGTTCAATTTCCTTCATTAAATCTTCATTTTGCTGTCTTAAATGGTGACTCTCTTTCTTAAGTGCTTGAGTCTGCTAAAGAAAATATCCAAAATCAAGAATGAACTCGCGTACTACAGGGAAAAGAAGATAAAACTGAACAATTGGAACCATTACCTCTTCATTATCTAGCGTGGAAGGAGCAATCATCTGTAAATACTCCAATTTCTGTGACAGTTCAGAATTTTCCAGCTTCAGGCCGTGATTTGACTTCCTCAAATCTTCAATCTCGACCTCGAGTTCGTTCATATTTTGAAGCTTGTATTTCATATCAGGATCGTTTTTGACAGCCTTCTTTTCCTGGTCCTTCAGGCTCATCACTCTTTCTTGAATGGTCGAAATTTGTTCTCTATTCTGTTCAGCTTCAGACCTATGTTTCTTCCTTAGCAGCTTTATCTTTGCCTTTGCAGATTCCAGTTCGGTCACAACTTATAGCATGATCAGCCACTTCTGCCTCTAGTCTTATATTATTGGCCTGTAAGGACTCGATCTTAAGACTATAAAGTTTAGCCTCCATGTTGTTTGATATTAGCAGGTTTTGCAACTCCATAACCGCAGTTTCCTGCTCTTTAAGGCCATAATACACGAGAAGTTGAATTTCCAGGTTCCTCTCCCTCTCTTGGAGCGTTTTAACGTTGCTCCTTAGGCTACTAATCTCTCTGTCGGTTTCAACGTATTTGTATCACTGTGGTGTTTCTACATAGGGAACTTGAGTTTCCATATTTTTACGTGGAGATATACCAGCCGTTTCGATAGTTAAATCACATCCCTTCACAAGTTCACCAAATTCTGGCAAGAGATAACCGTCTTTAAGGTATCTAGCACTTGGAGAGAGATCCTTGGTGGAATTTTCGGAAGTAACTTTTCGGGGAGATGACTCCTGCAAGAAAGAAAAATTGTGATTAAGCTTATTTATAACGTCCAAAAATCAAGCACAATAATTCTGTCCTCATCAAGATCAGAGTAGTTTATAAGATCAACCAAATTAATCGGATTTTTACATTTTTCATTCTTTTTTCAATTTCTATCAGTAATTTCCATAAACATCATATAAATCGAATCCCGGGAAAACAAACGACGACAAGAAACTAGACATTATTTCTAGCTATATGAATTACTTTACGTCGAACATCCAAATCATCTTGATCAAACACTGGAAATTAAACTGTGAAACAAAAACCACGTCTAAATATTAATTATGAATAAAGAATTCAATCATCTAACACATTTTACGCGTGAAATTTCAGCAGAATTGCCGGAATTTGGTGTTTTTTGAAGAGCTTGATCATCATCATCCCCTGGCTCACAACTTTCCCTTCCCAAATCCGTGCTCAAATTAACATGCATAGAACACAAATAAATAAAAAACAATTGCCAATTCTTAAAAATATACGAAATGATATTGTGGGTGTTTGGAGGGGATTAAAATTAGATTTTTATTAGATTTTGATAGAAGTTTTTGAAATGTGTGATTGAAAAGCTGCGAGATCCTTGGAAGATGTGATTAATATTGATTATTTGACTTTTACTTAAATTAAAATCCAATTTTAATATGAAACAAACATGGCTATTAATAAAATAAAAGCTAGCCTTGAGAAGGCTGGGATTTATTGGGTTTTTGAAAAAATTGCAGTAGCGGTTCCTAATATTTTCAATTTTTGCATATTTTACCATAATCTTCATTTTATGCTAGCGAAAATCCATAATCTTTCATAATATGCAACTAGAGTCCAAATTGATGATTGTTAGTTGACCAATAATAGTAGAATTTGACTAAACTAAGAAAGGTAAGACGGTAATTTTGTATTTATCCTCATTTATTTTGGCAGTATTTGGTATAAATTAAAATTGGATTAAAATTGAAAAACTAGTCGTTATTGTTGAGTTTTATTAGACGAGTGGACCTAATAACGACTATATTTTCAATTTTAATTGGTTGTTAATTCATCCCAAACAAGCACTTTATATATATAATACAAAGTTATAGTTTTACGCCTTTTAAAATTAATGAAAAGAAATTGTGTTGCATGTTATATGAAATTAGGTGGTCATGGTGAAACGTTATGTGAAATTAGGAGGTCATAGTGAAATAAAATCAAATTGAGTGGATATGCTGATATTAAATATAGAATTAGATGGCCTGGTGAAACAAAAATCAAATTTGGTGACCATGATGACACTAAGTATAAAGTTGTGCCTAAAATTTAGCCCATGTTTGAGTTCCATTCTTTCTCCTATTTTCTATTCATTTTTCTACAATA